>JBBJLR010015179.1:0-13470 GCA_037577145.1 Brachypetersius gabonensis
ACGGCCATTTCAAAATTCAGCATCCTTACCGTCATTCGACGCCATTTGGTCTCCAGCGTGGAGCTTTGAACCGAAAGTAAAATGAGGACGGAACTGCGCACCACTAAGTACTGAGTGAAAATAGAACACACCCAGCAGACATGAATTCAGTGCGATACTGTTTAAACTACGGGAGTAATTTGAAAGTCGATTTGTTTAATTTGTAACTTTTTTGGCGGTAGGGACGAGTGATGTTAAATATTTGTGGTGGTTTCTTGAAAGTGCCCCTTTATTCCAGATGCGCTTCTCTTTTGTAAAACTCCTTTCAGATTAGAAAGCGCCGTCCTTCTACCGCAAGTGTGTAGTAGACGCGCATCTCAAAGAGTTTGGTAGGTTTTCACTATTTTGTGGTTATTAATCTCAAAACGCAACAAACTCAAATGACTGGCCTTATGCTGATTCCACATAAATCTTCAAAGTAATTAGCCAGCCAGCTCGAATACATGGTATAGTATATTGTATGACGACCACTGACACATTACACACACAAACGCACTCTCTCCTGTTTGGACACTTCAACCGTCTGCCTCTAAAAGCTCCCTCGCTGATGCCAGTCTTTTGAGAAGCTTTTACTCTACAATGGACATTAGCATTG
The DNA here is from genome assembly GCA_037577145.1 of Brachypetersius gabonensis. Taxonomy (NCBI): domain Eukaryota; kingdom Metazoa; phylum Chordata; class Actinopteri; order Characiformes; family Alestidae; genus Brachypetersius; species Brachypetersius gabonensis. The sequence continues at coordinate 635 of JBBJLR010015179.1, forward strand.
GGGCATTAGCATTTTTTGCACTGAATCTTTTGTACATATTCACTGAACATGTGTACAGTATATATCCTTGGCATATTTGCCCTGCACTCCACTACCCCTCTATCCCTGATCTGTCTGGATGTGGTTGAAAACGGCCATTTCAAAATTCAGCATCCTTACCGTCATTCGACGCCATTTGGTCTCCAGCGTGGAGCTTTGAACCGAAAGTAAAATGAGGACCGAACTGCGCACCACTAAGCACTGAGTGAAAATAGAACACACCCAGCAGACATGAATTCAGTGCGATACTGTTTAAACTACGGGAGTAATTTGGAAGTCGATTTGTTTTATTTTTAACTGTTTTTTGGGGGGTAGGGACGAGTGATGTTAAATATTTGTGGTGGTTTCTTGAAAGTGCCCCTTTATTCCAGACGCGCTACTATTTTGTAAAACTCCTTTCAGATTAGAAAGCGCCGTTCTTCTACCGCAAGTGTGTAGTAGACGCGCATCTAAAAGAGTTTGGTAGGTTTTCATCCTTTTGTGGTCATTAATCTTAAAACAAAACAAACTCAAAGGACTGGTCTGATGTTGATTCCACATAAATCTTCAAAGTAATTAGCCAACCAGCTCGAAAACATGGTATAGCATATTGTATGACGACCACTGACACATTACACACACAAACGCATACTCTCTCCTGTTTGGACACTTTAACCGCTGTTGGTTTGAGCAAAGTCTTAGAATCACACATTAATAGCTCTTGAGCATAATTTTCATCTTTGTCATTTATAGTCCTTTCAATCAAGTACAGAAACTTTACTGAAAAGTGTAAACACATTAAAATGAGCCAGGTTCTCTCTAATCACTGAGTAAGAACTGTTCACAGTGGAGGTGAACGGAACCAGACGTCTGCCTCTAAAAGCTCCCTCGCTGATGCCAGTCTTTTGAGAAGCTTCTACTCTACTATAGACATTAGCATTGGGGCATTAGCATTGTTTGCACTGAATCTTTTGTACATATTCACTGAACATGTGTACAGTATATATCCTTGGCATATTTGCCCTGCACTCCACTACCCCTCTATCCCTGATCTGTCTGGATGTGGTTGAAAACGGCCATTTCAAAATTCAGCATCCTTACCGTCATTCGACGCCATTTGGTCTCCAGCGTGGAGCTTTGAACCGAAAGCAAAATGAGGACGGAACTGCGCACCACTAAGTACTGAGTGAAAATAGAACACACCCAGCAGACATGAATTCAGTGCGATACTGTTTAAACTACGGGAGTAATTTGGAAGTCGATTTGTTTTATTTTTAACTGTTTTTTGGGGGGTAGGGACGAGTGATGTTAAATATTTGTGGTGGTTTCTTGAAAGTGCCCCTTTATTCCAGACGCGCTACTATTTTGTAAAACTCCTTTCAGATTAGAAAGCGCCGTTCTTCTACCGCAAGTGTGTAGTAGACGCGCATCTCAAAGAGTTTGGTAGGTTTTTACTATTTTGTGGTTATTAATCTCAAAACGCAACAAACTCAAAGGACTGGTCTGATGTTGATTCCACATAAATCTTCAAAGTGATTAGCCAGCCAGCTCGTTAACATGGTATAGCATATTGTATGACGACCACTGTTAAAAAAAAACTGTTAAAAACTGTTAAAACTGTTGTTTTCTTTACTGTTAATAAGGATACAATGTACATCATAAATGTTTCCCGGAAAGGTTGATTAAATGGGCCAATAAGCCAAAGGTTTTAATCGAATAAAAGTGTTGAGTTTGAATAAAAACCTTTTTTGTGAGGAATAACAGCCAATTGCTTGCTCATTTAAAGAGGCCTTTCATGTTGCATAACTAACTATTGTTCATAGTTGTTTAAAAACACAAAAGTATGATTTATTCGATTAATCGATTAATCGTTGAAAAAATCAACAGAATACTCGATTCCAAAAATATTCGATAGTTGCAGCTCTAAATGTGATTGCCCTGTTGACATCATAAAACTTTAAAGTCGGTGCACTGGTGACTAGTTGTTTGAAAACTTGGTCAAAACTTTTCTGTTGGGCTTCTTCCCAATGCCACTCTGTACTTCCTTCCAACAGTTTTCTCAATGGTGCGCTGATACTTGAGAGGTGTGGTATGAATTTGCTGAGGCACTGGATCATTCCCATGCATCTCAGTAGCTCCTGTTTGTTCTGTAGTGAGGGAAGCTGTGTCACTGATCTCACTTTCTCCTCATCTGGTCTGAGTCCACCTGAACTTAGCGTGTGCCCAATGTATTTGATTTGTGTCGTCCTAATACTGCACTTGCTTTTGTTCATTTTGAGATTGTATTCTCTCGCTCTGTCCAACAACCTTCTCAGTCTCTTGTCATGCTCCTCTTTGGATTCTCCCTATACTAGCAGATCATCAACTATGTTGACAACGCCATCCAGGTCCTCACTCATCTGTGCCACTACCCTCTGAAACACCTCTGGCGCTGATGATATTCCGAAGGGTAGCCGCAGGAACCTGTATCTTCCTATGGGTGTGTTAAATGTGCAGAGCCTTGAGCTTTTCTCATCCAATTTTATCTGCCAAAACCCTTGATTTGCATCTAGCACTGAAAAGTACTTTGCTCTTGGCATACGTGAGACAACATCCTCCACCGTCAGCAGTGGATAGTGTTCTCGCTTAATCGCTTGATTTAGATCTTTTGGATCCATACAAATGCAAATTTTCTGTGGTTTGACCACAGTCACCATGCTGCTCACCCATTCTGTGGGTTCTGTTTGTCTTGTAATTACACCCATTTTTTCCATGTGCTGTAGTTCCTGTAGTACTTGATCCCTGATAGCTACTGGAATTCTCCTTGGAGCGTGCACTACCGGTGTTACTCTGTGATAGATCTGAATGTGGTGCTCACCTGGTAAGCAACACAACTGTCTAAAGAGATCTTCATACTCTTTTTGAATGTCACTTTCTTTTTCTACCTCGTGCATTCTCTTTATTAAGTTCAAAACACAACAATGCGTTTTTTCACTATACGTGGGTGCTCTTAGAACTAGGTTTGCAGGGATTAATCGGCTTGACTATTACCCGCAGTGTGAAACATTTCAGTTAATCCACCGTTAGGACTTCCCCAACACCGCAAAACCATGGTTCGTATTACAGGGGGTACTGGGGATACTGCACCCCCGAATCAAGACCCAGACCCCCACAAAAGAGCCAAAATAGCAGTGTGTGTGTGTGTGGGGGGGGGTTCTTAACATTGTAAGGAAGGCAGTAACCCCCAATTATGGAGCGGTAATTCACACTCTGCGCAAAACAAATCCGAACCAGAGACATATAATAGCACAAACAGCATGGACGAAAACAACAGCGTGATCCGTTCACATTGCCCAGTTGTCCCAATGCCTTAGTCCCCCTCAGAATGTGATTGGGGCTTTTCTAGGCGAGGCAACCACTAATCTCCGTGAAACTCCGCGGTTAGAAAGGGCTTGGTTACACCTTTCCAACGACCCCTTGTTTGCCTCTTTAAAAAACAGCAATTTTAACTGTATATTTAAGTTAAACAGTGCAATTTATGTTCAAGTCATAAGGCAGGTCTGAGTTCATTTCTCTAGCTAAAAATAGACATGCAAACTAAAAATATAAAAAATGTGTAGTTTATCAAAGGAGCTGGATGTGTTTACAGAGCAAGTTTATTTGAATTTAGGGTGCTTTCAAACGTATAGTTTGATTGCTTTAGTCCACACCAGTCAGAAAAATGTTACAATGTAGTAAACAGAGGTGGGTACGGTTTGCTTTCACATATGCAGAGTTCTAAACGATCCAAAATAGACTGCGAAGACCATCTTTCAATAATCATGGAGGAACAGCTTTGCATTGCGCTCATGGCGCTGATCCTTGTGCATTACATTATATGTGCAGATAATTTTTTCCAGACAATTCATTTCACGGCTGCGACTCCAAACCAACTTCTTGATTTATTCATCTCGCCGACGGCACATTACGCACCACTTCAGGGAGAAGAGACGAGCCCTCCTCCTGAATGATCTTTTTGCTATTAGTCGGCGATCTTCCTGCAGATCCAGCAGGTTCTCAATTGGCCTATCAATCCCGTATCTCATCTGATACCCATAATGCATTAAACTATACCGTTTCGTCCAATTTGGTTTGGTTGCTTTCACACCAGACGAACCGTACCAAAGTAGAGCGGATAAAGCGGTCCTAGACCACCACTTCAGGCAGGTCTTGGATCGATTGATTTGGTGCGCACCAAAGTACCAAGATTGCATTCACATCAAAGCAAACAAACCGAATCAAGGGACCAAACATGTTTGGTGCACACCAAATATTGTAGGTGTGAAAGCACCCTTAATAACACATTCTCTGTTCCATGAGTGTGTTAAAATACAGCTTTAAATATCATCTGTTTGCCCAGAGATTTCTTAGACTTAGACTGTGGCGTATTCAAAAAGGAGCAGTAACCTGCACAACCTCTGCACAACCTCTGTCTGTGCAGTCTGTGCACCTCTGTCTGATTTTTACACACTTACAGATGGTTACAGAGATTACTTTTATTTTACAAATTAATTTTGAAAAGCAGCAATAAATAGCTTCTGAAGTAGTTTTTTTATAGAATGTGTTTGTGTGATTTATATATGTTAACACAGTTGTGAAATCAATTCACATAAAATAACCATGATAATTGTGAAACTGTGATTATTTCACAGACTATTGTCATACAACCAAAATTTCTAATCGCTGTGTTGTGTTGTGGTAAAAAAATGCCTAAAAATGCCTATTTTTCTAGTGTAAACCCTAAATATGTACCCAAACACATGAATTTTGTGTTAAACTCAGTTTGATGCATTACCCTTAAAGAAAATGTAAAGGTAAATAAATAATCAGAATTAGAAAACTTTATTGCTTAAAAAAAACATTAGCATTAACGGTTAGCATTAGCAGCGTGTGGCAAGCAAAAACAAAAGCACAGCTTACTAATACTAAAGAAACTGAGATAACAGTTTCTTTAGTTGTCACGGTTGGGTCAGCAACCACTAGGTGGAGCCTGTGTTTATTTTTGATTTATGGTGTTGGGACTCTTATTTTGACACCCTGAGTGCCCTAACTCGGAATTAGCTTCAGCTGTGGGCACTCAGGGTTAAATGATTCTGTCTACGTATTGGTTCTGTGTTCTTGTATGTGTGTATTTAAGTTCTGTCTTGTGTTAGGCCCCTGGTCAGGTCATTGTATTGCCACGTTGATTCATTTGTGATCGTTATATATAGTGTTAGTATAACGTCAGAATGTAAGTCTTTGTGCTTATGTGCTTCGCCTGTTTCCACGTTCCAGTTTTCCTGATTCTGTATACCTGTGTCGGCCATCATGCCAGGTTTGATTTCTGTTTGGGTTTTCCTGTTTCTTAAATAAATATCTTAAGCAAAGGCATGGCTGCTCCATGGGCTTTCTCACCATCAAGGGCTCGCGGGGCTCCCCATGACAGAATGACCCGACCACTCGCACAGGAGGGACCCATGCCACAACGTACCTCATGGGGGGAACCCGTGCACCAACCCTTCGCTAGGGGGGCACACGTGCCACAAAGTACCTCACGGGGGGAACCCGTGTAACATCTTTTCATGGAGGCGAGCTACCAACAGGGCCCAGAGAGCCGCCTCCACGACAAAAGAACACGTGGGGAGGAAGACCGCTCCAACAAAGAATTCTAAAGATGGATAATGGAGAACCTCCCCGAATGCGTGATCTGGTTGCTGGCTGAGGAGGACACCGGGGACGACTCAGAGAGCCTCCTCGACACTCCTCCGTCCGCCCAAAAGGGAGAAAGCGCGGCAGGTGTCAGCCCCAGAGAAACAGTGTCAGAAACAATGTCCCGTGTCACCCCCACCATCAGCACGACCAGTGCCTGCGCCCCATCGTCGGCGACCCCAAACAGTAGTCCAAAAGGGGGTAAATTCCACCATATATTTTTTTGGGGGGGATTGTGGGGTCACAAAGGTCGACAGGGGGGGTCCTGGGGAGGGGGGACCCTTGGAGATATTGGCGAGGTGGAAAACGCCGAACCCCCAAAAGAACGGGCCGAGCCAGCAGGTTCCAGCGAGCTCGGGGAGAGCTGCGACATGCCCCACGGAGAGGGGCGAAAGCCGGAAGGCTCAAGCAAGCTCACGGAGAGCTGCGACATGCCCCACGGAGAGGGGCTAACTCCGGAAAGTTCAAGCGAGCTCAAAGGGAGCTGCGAATCGCCCCACGGAGAGGGACTAACGCCGGAAGGCTCCAGCGAGCTCAAGGATTGTTGGGATACGCCCCACGGAGAGGGGCTAATTTCGGAAAGCTCGAGTGAGCTCACGGGGAGCTGCAAGGTGCCCCAAGGAGTGGGGCTAACGCCGGAAAGCTCCAGTGAGCCCACAGGGAGCTGCGACAAGACCCACAGAGAGGGGCTAATGCCGGAAACTCCAGCGAGCTCACGGGGAGCTGCGACACGCCCCACGGAGAGGGGCCAACGCTGGAAAGCTCAAGCGAGCTCACGGGGAGCTGCGACACTCTCCACGGAGAGGGGCTAACGCTGGAAAGCTCAAGCGAGCTCACGGGGAGCTGCGATATGCCCCATGGAGAGGGGCTAACGCCGGAAAGCTCAAGCGAGGAAGCGGAGTGCAGCAACACGCCCTCCAGAGAGAGCCGAGCTGCGGAAAGCTCAAGCGAGCTCACGCTGAGTCACGACGAAACCCACGGACAGGGGTTCATGCCAGGACCATGTCAGCCCCAGAGAAACAGCCGGCGTTTTTCGAACGGCATGTCCCGTGTCACCCCCACCATCAGCACGACCAGTGCCTGCGCCCCATCATCAGCGACCCCAAACAGTAGCCCAAAAGGGGATAAATTCCACCATATATTTTTGTGGGGGGATTGTGGGGTCACAAAGGTCGACGGGGGGGGTCCTGGGGGGGGGGGGGACCCTTGGAGGTATTGGCGAGGTGGAAAACGCTGAACCCCCAAAAGAACGGGCCGAGCCAGCAGGTTCCAGCGAGCTCGGGGAGAGCTGCGACATGCCCCACGGAGAGGGATGAAAGCCGGAAGGCTCGAGCAAGCTCACGGAGAGCTGCGACATGCCCCACGGAGAGGGGCTAATGGCGGAAAGCTCGAGCGAGCTCAAAGGGAGCTGCGAATCGCCCCATGGAGAGGGGCTAACGCCGGTAGACTCCAGCGAGCTCAAGGGTAGTTGTGATATGCCCCAGGGAGAGGGCCTAACTCCGGAAAGCTCGAGTGAGCTCACGGAGAGCTGCGACATGCCCCACAGAGAGGGTCTAATGGCGGAAAGTTCAAGCGAGCTCAAAGGGAGCTGCAAATCGCCCCATGGAGAGGGGCTAACGCCGGAAGGCTTCAGCGAGCTCAAGGGGAGTTGTGATATGCCCCACGGAGAGGGGCTAACTCCGGAAAGTTCAAGCGAGCTCAAAGGGAGCTGCGAATCGCCCCACGGAGAGGGGCTAACACCGGAAGGCTCCAGCGAGCTCAAGGAGAGTTGGGATATGCTCCACGGAGAGGGGCTAACTCCGGAAAGCTCGAGTGAGCCCACAGGGAGCTGCGACACGCCCCACGGAGAGGGGCTAATGCCGGAAACTCCAGCGAGCTCATGGGGAGCTGCGACACGCCCCACGGAGAGGGCCCAACACCGGAAAGCTCAAGCGAGCTCACGGGGAGCTGCGACACTCTCCACGGAGAGGGGCTAACGCCGGAAAGCTCAAGCGAGCTCACGGGGAGCTGCGATATGCCCCACAGAGAGAGGCTAACGCCGGAAAGCTCAAGCGAGGAAGCGGAGTGCAGCGACACGCCCTTCAGAGAGAGCCGAGCTGCGGAAAGCTCAAGCGAGCTCACGCTGAGTCACGACGAAACCCAAGGAGAGGGGTTCATGCCAGGAGCTCTCAAGGAGAGCAGAGACGAGCCCCGTGGTAAGGGGTTCGTAAAGGTCAGTCCGGGAGTACTTGGAGAGAACCGTGACGAGCCCCAAGGAGAGGGCTTCGCGCATAACAGTTCGGAAGTGCTCAGAGTGAACTTTAGCAAGGCCTCGTCCCTGGAGTTCAAATGGAGTTTGGGACACAGGCCAGCCGACGGTCTTCCCAGAGGAGACTTGGCCTCCATGTCTACATGGGGGTTTCCCAAGAAGGGGAATCCCGGCCAGATTACAGAGACAGAGTTCCAGGTGTTTCACCTCGCGTCATCCGGGTTGGAGGGAACCAGCCCGGATCTGGACTTTGAGAGTTACGATCAGAAAGGGGGTAGTGACCCTTGTCGGGTCATTGTATTGCCACGGTGATTCATTTGTGATTGTTATATATAGTGTTAGTATAATGTCAGAATGTAAGTCTTTTGTGCTTATGTGCTCCGTCTGTTTCCACGTTCCAGTTTTCCTGATTCTGTATACCTGTATCGGCCATCGTGCCAGGTTTGATTTCTGTTTGGGTTTTCCTGTTTCTTAAATAAATATCTTAAGCAAAGGCATGGCTACTCCGTGGGCTTTCTCACCATCAAGGGCTCGCGGGGCTCCCCGTGACATTAGTATTAGAAACAGTTGAAAATTGCAGTAGGTTATGTGTAGGTACATGTCAGCAATTAGAGAAATCAAAAGTTAATTGTCTTTTAAATATGTCGTGTCTGGGCCATTTAGGGGTTGTGTTTGTTCTTTCTTTTTCTGCTGTGTTGATGTTTTTTTCTGTCTTATTGTCTTTATCAAGGTCGTGTCTCTTTAAATTCTTTTTCCTTTTGTAATCGGGCAGTGCCAGGGACAGCGAACGGGTTCTCAAGTGGTCCCAACTCCAAAAGCGATTGATTGGCTGGCTGTGGGTTTGACGAGCCGGTCGGGGCAGGATAAAAAGATGGCCGCCAAACAAATGAGGAGTATCGGCTTGGGGGGAAACTTGCGTTGAAAGGACCAAACGTTTGGATTTTAAAATGAACTTTGGCTGCTGCTGGGACTGATTTGGGCTTGCTGAAGTGAGTGGACTACGGTGTGGTGGTCCGGGTACCCGGCTGTGGCTGGTGGACAAAGCACAGAGGCTGGCAGCACGGAGAGTGGAGGAAGGGAGACTGGGACGGCCGAACTGCAGCTGTGGACCGGAGCCACGAATTGAGACCCCTCAGACCCTAGCAAACCCCAGCCAGCTTACAGGGAAGTGTCAAAGGCATTGAGAGTGCGTGTGGACTGTGGCCAAGTACCAACTTGTATTCAACTGCTCATTCCAGTATCGGGGTCAGAATCTCAACGAACACCTCTTACCTGGGCCCACCCTAGGAGCATCGCTACTGGGAGTCCTTCTCAGATTCCATGAGCATGAGGTGGCTGTGAGTAATTAGTCACCTTCCCGAAGAGCTTAGGTCCAATAACACTGTCCTCTGGCTTGCACAGGTTAAGACAGATAGTCCGGAGTCGACATTAGGCCTCAGCTGGCAATTCTCCACTGACGTTCTAGGATATAAACATCGCACTATTCATTATGATGAGCCCACAATGCGTAACATCTACAAAGTGCTCGCCAGCCAGTATGACCCTTTGGGTTTTATCCTGCTCTACACTACCAGAGCAAAGATGTTGGTGAGATGCCTGTGGGACAAGCACAGAGGCTGGGATGACCCCCTGTTGCCATCACATCTCCTCCAGCAGTGGGGGCCTGGGAAGAAGAGTAGCAATTTCTCCCTGAAGTCACCCTCAGTCGTCCATACCTACCAAGGGGTGTAACCACCGCGGTACGAGAGAGAGAGCTTCACATATTCTGTGATGCATCGGAGCTAGCCTACAGAGCAGTAGCATAGCTTAGGACAGTCGGCAGTGACGGCACGCCACACTTGGCTTTCATAATGGCCCGATCCAGGGTGGCCCCAAAACGTCTGCTCTCTATGCCCAGGCTAGAGCTGTGCGGTGCACTCACCGGAGCTCAGCTCTCCAAGCTTCTCAGGGATGAGCTTACCCTTGAGATAAAGGAAACGGTTATGTGGACAGACTCTATGACCGTGCAAACCTGGCTGAAATCGGAGTCCTGCCAATTCAAAGTCCTTGTCGGCAGCCTGTGGCCGAAATTCAAGACCTCCCTCAGCAGCACACATGGTGGTATGTTGACTCTGCCCAGAACCCTGCAGACGACCCTGCATTACTCATCGCAAGAAACTGCAAGGACCTCGCCAAACCCAACCGATGGAGTCATGGGCCTCTTGTTCTCCTTTTGCTTTCAGACCACTGGCAGGCAGATCCTACTGGTGCCTTGGGAGATTCTCCAGAGCCCTCAACGTTCTGTGGCATGACATCCACGGTTGAGAGGCAAGCTGATTCAGAGCTCAACCAGTATAATACCTGGAGGGAACTACTGCAGGCCACGGCACAGGAGCTGCATGGGGAGGCTGCAAAGTATGGATGTGCCAGTGCAAAAGACTACAGCCAGGCAGAGACAATTCTACTCAGAAGGGCCCAACAACACAGCTTCCCTGAAGAACTCAGTCTCCTTGAAGCAGGGAAACCAGTCCAATGCAGCAGCCGTCTTGGTAACCTCTCACCAGAACTTGTGTGACAGGAGAGCTCATCAGAGTCTGTGGTCGTCTCCGCCGGTCCGAAGATTAGGATTACACCAGCCTGCACCTAGTGGTGCTAGACCCCTCCCATCCAGTGACGCGCCTGCTCATACAGGACTTCGACAGTCGCCTGAAAGAGGGGTCGGGAGGCAGTGCGCCGGTTTCAGAGGACTTGTACTGAATGCCGTCGCTGGAAAGCAAGGCCTGCTGTGCCTAAAATGTCTGACCTACCTGTAGCCCGTCTTCGCCTCTTTGCTTCGGGTCATTTGTGATCAAGGTGGGAAGGCGCCTAGAAAAGAGGTGGGGGATTATATTAAAATGTCTCACGATCAGAGCTGTTCATCTAGACATCCTCACCTCTATCGATGCTGACTCCTTTCTTATGGCTTTGCAAAGGTTTATTGCACATAGAGGGACCCTTGCTGAGCTCTATTCAGACCAAGGGACTAACTTCAAAGCAGGTGACAAAGAGCTACGGGCGGTGTTTGCCAAGATCTCTGGTGTCCTTCAGTCGCTCCTGGGCCCCTACAGGATCCACTTCCACTTCAATCTTCCGGCAGCCCCTTACTTCAGCAGTGTGTGGGAGATCCGATCCATGAAGACCGCCTTGCATACCACCATCGGATCACAGCCCCTTCTGTACAAGGTCCTCCGCACCATCCTCATCGAGGTGGAAGCTGTTGTAATACATAATATGTGTGCTATGTCATACATTCCTGTGTACCTGCGTGTACCAGAAGTTGTTTGTTTGAACATGCTGAACATGGAGTAAAGATGTTCTCATAAGCTCGCAATGCTGTCTGATAATACTTTATGGTGGCAGCGGTAAATACCTACGGTGTCAACCGCATAAATGTTCATGACCAGCAAAGGAAAAAAATCATACCGCAAGCCTAACTTTTGACTGATTGCTGTGCATAGCGCGCGAGTCCTCTCCACAACGCGATCTCTTGTACACATTGTGGGACCAAAAAGGAGCACATTGTCTGCGTGATAACTGCTACAGTGTCCAGTACAACAGAACACGGGAAGCAAAAGACGGCTTATAACGTGAGTACAGAGAAAGCAACAAAATAGCATCGCATTTGCCAGTGATTAACTGGTCTGACACCGATCTAAGTGAAGCAGTGTCTTTATTCAATCAAAAAATGAATCTGTACCTTGAGGATGAGGAGATAACAGATAGAGAAAAACAAGCTAGGAAAATTTGTATAGGAATTGGGGATAAAGGATTGAAACGACTCAATGCAAGTGGGCTCAGTGATGCAGATAAGAAAAAAGCCTGACACCCTGTGAAATTTTTTGAAGGACAACTCAAATTAAATGTGAACTTTAGAATTCACAGACTCCATCTCATGCAGTACAGGCAAAAGCCAAATGAAAGCATTGATGATTTTGTGACTAGAGCCAGAACTTTAGCGCTGAAGTGCCAATTCACAGATGAGGAACTTAGTGAACGTCTTGTTGAGCTTATCATTGCCAGTACTCCTTTTGATGCTCTCAGGAATGATCTGTACAGCAAGCCTAAAGGCCATACCATTGCTGATATACTAGCAGAGGGGAGAAAGTACGAAGCCTTAGCAGCTGGAAATGAACAGATACAACAGCTCAGCATGTCAAACACTGAAAAGGTCCATACTGTAACTGTAAGAGGACGGACATGTCGAACCACAAGCCAAGACAGTGTCCAGCGTACAATGACACATGCTCGGTGTGGTAACAGGGGCCACTGGGCGAGATGTTGTAAAAAGAGCAAAGACAGCCATCCAATCAACACAGAAGGAGTAGGTCAAGAACACGCAACAGATATCAAAGCTACACCAACTCAAGAAAGGACTACAAACATAAAGATGAGCCCAGCATCAACATTGTAGATACTACCAAATATGATGACGAGTATGCATACCAAAACCACTTCTACTCCATCACCATCAGTGTACAATGCATGCACAGCATCCATGTAAAACCACCCAGGGATGAAGCATACACAACTCTGAATGTTAAACCACCCTTTCTGCAAGGACACGGTTACACGCTTCGCCTGAAAATAGATACCGGGGCAACTGGAAACACACTTCCACTGCGCACATTCAGACAGATGTATGGCACATCGACTCAAAGCATGGAGCATCCAATATAAAACTAACATCATACACTGGCGATGTAATTCCCTGCTTTAGAATCATTAACATGCTATGCCAGTACAAAGAGTCCAGATGGACTGACGCAATATTTTACGTCGTTGATGTACCTGGACCAGCTGTGGTTGGCTTACCCACATGCGAGCTCCTCAGCCTTGTGACAGTAAA
>JBBJLR010015197.1:0-13470 GCA_037577145.1 Brachypetersius gabonensis
ACCTTTTGAATGGAATTACTGAAATAAATCAACTTTGTCATGATATTCTAATTTTATGACCAGCACCTGTATATACAGGCCCGTGCAAAGGTCTTAGGCACATATTCATATTAATTAAAGCCATTTTCCCAGAATGTGATAATTGACGTTTCTTTCTACAATTAAAGTTAAGACTAAATGCAAAAAGTCAGTTAAAAGGATCACTTTTGAAAAGTCTTAGACAACTATGCAAATAAATTAGCCATTTTTCTCAGTGTATGATAATGAAAGTCTTTCTGCTAATCAACATTAGAACAAATGAAAACAATACAGTAAAAAGCATCAAAAGTCTTAGACACCTATGCAAATTATTTAAAGCCATTTTCTAAGCCTGTGATAATGTGTCTTTCTGCTAGTAAAGTTAACATTAGAATAACTGCAAATTCTTAGGCACCGATGCAAATAGTTTACAGTAATTTGGTTCAGCATGTGACAATTGATGTGTACTTCTAGTAAAGTTAATAGAAATTATGCAAACAAACAAGAAAGCAGTAAAAATGTCACTGTGCAAATGTCTTGTTTCCACAGGTGTCTTAATATTTTTGCAGCTAATGAAGGACTGATTGAGTTAAACCAGATTTCTGATAGAAACTACAAGTAATACTGGGAATACACTGATATACTGTACATATAAAATCACTTTTTAATGTATAATGTTATTTGGATGTAATATTTTTAGTTTTACATGTTATATTTATTAATATTAACATGGGAAAAAACACCCACTGTTTGCGTAAACAGTTTTGAAACGATATTTTCCCAATGATAAAGCTGTTTCATGCTTTTGGAATCTCTGTTTCTCCTTCATGCTTTTCTGTTTGCTCTCTATGTGTCTGGAGGTGAATTTCTCTTAAGTTGCTTTGGGATGATGACAAAACTGAAGTGAAATTGAATTTATTTCAGCAAGCATACAAGATTCATTATCTAACAGAGTACTATACAGTGAAGAATTTTTAAGTTGCTTTAATTTTCGCTTTCAGCTGTTGGAATGTTTATTGGCTGAGGACGGTGCAAGGAATAACTGAGCTTGCTGGTGTCCTCTGTGTCAGCAGGATCAGTTCTCTTCAATGCAGTTGTGGTGGTGTGGAACATGCTGTCTTTGCTTGTTGGTGTGGAAGAGCTCATTCCAAAGGTTTCCCCGCTTGCAACTTGTGACAGGACTTTTCCGCACAGCTCTGGTGCTTTTTTGGACCATACTTCCTTATAAGTCTGTCGCTTGGTGATAATGCCTTCCACACCCTTTTGACTGCACTTGACTGGATTTGAGATTAACAGGAAGTTGGACTTGTTTTTAGGATTGCTCTCTGTGCTTTGCTGGGTCTTTGGTGCAGAGGTATAACACCTGCTGCTGAACCTTCTCCTAGGGGGGCTCTGCCGTGGTTTAGAATAGGCTGAGGGGATTTCTCCAGGGTTACCGGTTAGACTGGGGTTCTTGCCGTTTATTATGGGGCCAACAGAAGTAAATGAAAATCCTTTCCTTTTAGGCATGAGCACAGGAATCACTCGACCTGTGTTTGTAGGTACAGAAAAAGACACATCTCTAGGATTATGGAGAGAATGCAGGCCCAAGTCTGGAGACTTGACCACATTTCCATCCGCTGAGAGCAGGCGCAATTTTACACGGTTGGCGCCCTTCCTCTTCACTTCAAGCCCAGATTCTGTATAAGATCTTGAACACTGGAGACCTTCACCTGTTTGTCTTTCTCTCAGATTGCGCAGCATGTAATCTGCCTGAATGGATTCAGTATTGTGGATGATGTTTGAGTAAACGTTGCTCATTCTGAGTGCAGAGTCCTGGGTCAGAGGCTCGGGGGAATCCAGAGAGTGAAAGCCTGGGCTGCTGAAGGGCTCATGTTGATGTTGCTGAGGTCTGTACACCACAGGGTATGTTTCTCTGACAATCTATGAAGACATGGACAAGTTGACACCAAAGACTGACACCATTTGTCATAAAACGGTTCTAGAACATGAACGTCTGATCCTTATATGTTATAGTTGCTTTCTGGGCCTGTAGAGTGCACTGGAAGAGAAATATGATATGCCTTTCCTTTATTGCATCTCCTTGGCCAAGCAGCCTCTTCATTCTTATGAGGAAGTTTATTATGCAGCTGACTTCATCAATTTC
Organism: Brachypetersius gabonensis; assembly: GCA_037577145.1. Taxonomy (NCBI): domain Eukaryota; kingdom Metazoa; phylum Chordata; class Actinopteri; order Characiformes; family Alestidae; genus Brachypetersius; species Brachypetersius gabonensis. The sequence continues at coordinate 2,165 of JBBJLR010015197.1, forward strand.
CCACCCAAACATAAATGTTGTGGAACATGTTTGGCATCTTAAACATGCATGTTTAACAAATGGTTTGTCATGAATTTAAAAAGAAATATATTTACCGGCAAGGCTTTGTAAACAGATGTAGGACAGGATGTGAGTACTTTTGCATTTTTCCTCTCCAGCTCATCTTCAAAACTAAGAGGAACCAACTCAAATGCAACTGAGGGTAACTGCTCTGGGGTAAATGCTTTTTCAGGATTCTCTCCAGTTGTGCTGTAGAAAGAAAAGAAAAACAAGATGTAAGAATTAAAGATCTTTAATATATCTTTAGATCTTTTTTTTATAATGATACTAATTTCACCTCGCACACATATTATTGATGTAAACATACTTTTTTTGAGATACACTGGTGCAGTTCTTAGCGACATTTCCTTGCTGAAGATCCTGGGTAACCACGATTTGACATGAACCCGGTATTTTAAATGTTCCATTCACTTTTAAAAGACACACACATATATACAGACACAAATAAAGACATACAAATAAACATGACTTAAATAAAAGGTAGCATAAGAAGCAAATCGACTAGGCCAAATTTCCTCAACCAGGAAAACACTGCGTGTCATACCATTACCGTTAGTAACTGAGCTGGAGCACCAGTGGGAGGTGTCTGTGTATCCAAAGCTGCTACCCACCATGGCCTTGCTATTGTCCTTATTTAATGCATTCGAAGAGGGTATGTTCTCCACCTGAAATACAAAAACAATTATTTTATTCAGCAGATGCTGGTAACTATTGTTTACTAAAATATCCTAAAAATCAATACAGACATTAAAAAATTTAACATGTATTACTTTATCAAACATATGTGTGAGGATGTATGCGAAAATTAGCAGATAAACCCTCACACATTCAGAGATCAGCCAATAAAACCCAAACTTAAATCACAAAGCCTTGGCACAGGCAAAAGATGGTGGGCATGCATTAGACATTAAATATGCATACACAAAGTGATACAGAATAAGTCTTCTAATGGCTAATGCACAGAGCAGAATTCTGAATACACAAGAGGAGACAGCATTATTAAGTTTCTCAGCAAGATATCATACCTCGCTTGACCATTTCACTCTCCGTGGGGAGCGCCTGTAGGGCCGAAGAGACTGTGGTTTCCTCAAAGACATGATCTTAAAACCCATTTCCTCTTCTTCTTCTTCATCTATGCAACAAGAGCGCACATTGTAAGTGTGTAATAATGCATTGCAAATCCACATTTGTTGGATTAGTTTAACTCACTCAGACAGTTTAGTTTGTTCTTTTGTGCTCTGGTAACTGATTGCTGTGGTTTATGCTCTATTTAATATGCCAAATTACATAATTAAGACAAACAATTACAGTGAAAGTAAATAATTCGATTTTAGACTGAGAAATGGCAAATGAAGGAACTGAAGAATCAATTTAAATTTGTTCTTAATATTTTAGCAATCTGAATTCTAAATTGGGCTTCCAAACATCTTACCTTGGCTTATAGAGCTTCGTGCCAAAGGCTTACCAGAGTTTTCATTGCTTGTAAAAGGACATAAGTTGATTTTGCTACAGAAAACCTCAACTGATTTGACGCTGTAACTGCCGTTCATGCTGGTTGCAGGGGCTGAAGACTTTGAAATCCTAAACATGGAATATTATTATACACATTAGACTGAGCAAAGTGTGGTTGCTGGTACTCTTACAAGACTCCTGGGCCTAGATGCACAGACATCTCAGGTATTACTCAGTAGAGCACCATGAGAACAGCTAATAATGCAACCTGATTAAAGTGGGACTGGTCCCAAGTCTGATCACATAGGTGGGATTATGTTCCGATTACAAATTTATGTCACAAATGTCTAGGTCAACAAACACCACAGAACCAACATCATTACAACATTCTTCAGCATTCAGTGTGATCTTTACCTTAATCTTTTAGGAAGACTGTCTTTTTCCTCACCAAGACATTCAGTATAAGAATTGGGTTTATAAATGGATGTTTTAGGACTGAGAAAGTCCAAGTTGTAATCCAGCTCCAGTGCCACGTTACCCTTATCATAAACTGAGTAAGGCACGTTTAGTTGACAATTCTTCTGTAAAGAAGAAGAAACTATTTTTAACACAAGAAACAATATTTAAGTGGTTTCATTGATGGGCTAATTTACTTTACTACTTACATGCCCATTAAAGAAAACAGAGAAGATCACCTTTGCATGTTTCTCCCACACTCTCTTGGAGTAACTGTCCAAGGCTTTGAAGGACTCGAGTAATCTGGTTGTCATCTTTCAGCTTGCCTTTACCTGATGAAAAAGAAGAAGACTGAAGGATGGGTAACATGGACCTTCATAGTTTACCTGTGGGGGGTAGGTTGTGGGCACTAATGATAGCTGAAGCACTGTATGACAAACCTGCCATGTTTCCTTCCTTTAGCTATTTTACGCATAAGCTTCAAGCTAGTTGTTTAATGGCAAGGACCTAAACATCCTCTTTAATTATTTAATATGTTCAGATTACTAAACAACAGTATTAGCCAATCTATTTTGATATTAGGTATGATTAAAAAGCCTTTATTGCTTAATTTTTCAAATCCCCAAAAGAGGAATTAAAATACAGCTCTTGAGGAACTAAATTACAGGATTTAAATTTTATACGATTTCATTTCTTATCGTTAATGAGACTCTTCCTCGCTTGGTCAGCCATATCCAGATGTCTGTATCTTTGCAGCAAAAAAAACTTTACACCTGAAAAATATTGTGGACATACTGTGGTCTCTGTCCTAAATCCAACTACATATTTATTTATGGGTAGCATGTACCCATGTAAAGAACCCATTTCTCATACATGAACACACCACAGAACGAAATAGTTTTTTGCATTTAACCCATTCACCAAGTGAAGTTGCGGGTAGCCAGGAAAACGGCACCCAGGGAGAAGTTTGTGGCGATGGTACCTTACTGAAGGGTACCTCAGTGGTCCTGGGATTCAAACCCACAATTTTTGGCAGCAGGAGCAACTGCTTAACCACCAGGCCACCAGCTGTGTCCCAATTAAAATCTGATTGATATTCCAAGGCCATCTCTGTTCCAATGTTGTAAATATGGTCACTAAACTTTTTTATCATTTATTCATTGCTCTATAACCTACACCTGCACTTAGTATCCTTATCTAATCTGTCAAGTTGCAACAGGTCACCAAACACCAGGAATTTCTGTACTGCTTCTGGGTCGTTACAGGCCCAGAAAATGAAGGGGTAGTAAAAATATTATCACTTTAACAGTGACAGTCTTTTGTGATAGTGATAGTCACTTTAATAGTGTCATTTGAAAGTTCTAGGCTCCCTTCACAACATACACAACCCAAAATGTTTGGTTTTGTTTTGGAAATATAATTGATCCTGCAGAGTAAAGACAGTGATCACTCTGTTACTTCTTTCGTGTTATTTTGGGTAGTAAATGTTTGCCTGCGAAAAACATATGTAACTCTGACTTGACTTGAGCCAGAATGACTCAGGGGACATTTATTCCCACAATTAAAATTAAAGGCATAAAAACAGTAATGCACAATCCACCGAGTCAGGAACAGTTCAACCCTGCACTTTTGGACTTTTGGAGTGTGTACGTTACTAAAAGCAGCGAGAATATTTTTCAGCATTGCTGAAGCAGTAAAACACTCATTAAAATGCCTGTAAATGTAAAAGTGTGACTCATAATGAAATAACCTTTCTGAAAGAAAGTGGCTATAGAAGTTAGCAAGCACAGCTAGCGTTAATCTGAGAGCGACGTTAAGGGCTATTATGGCAGTTTTCTCACACTCACCTGACCTAAACGACTGTTCCTGCTACTTTAGGGTTAGTCCTCAGACCACATTCGTGCGTTTTTCTCGCTTAAGACTAAGTTAGCTTGTACCAACTGAGCCATGTTCTTGTTCCTCCATAAGCCGGTGTGTAGAGACGCTGGGACGTTACCATAGCAACATACCTGACTACGCCCCTCATACCGCCTCGTGTCTGTTAATATCTCCATTCAAGATACGCCATATGGAGAAAAGTATTGGGACACACCCGTTCATAAACCGTAATTCAATTTAATATAAACTCTATGGACAAAAGTATTAGGTCACACCCGTTCATAAAACGTAATTCCATTCAGTAAGACAGAAAGTTAAATATGACATATAACTATTTCAGGCGCTAAGCCACAAGCTTACCTTTTTGCTCCCAAAGAGAACTTCAGTCTTCATTTGTCTTGATTTAGCGGTGTGTTTACATTTTCAAGGTATAAAGGCTGTGACTAAATAAGACTAAAATAATTTGGTTAAAGAGATAGATAGATCTGCAGAGTGGCAAAGCCATGATATGTCATGATGTACTCTTGGCTGTTTTGGCTGGTACAAGTTGAGCAAGAGGGGCCCAAGTGTACACCCTTATGGGACACATGAAGCAGGATGGTTTTCTCTGAGTGTGGACTGAGATGAAATAACCCTTGCTTTCTAAGTACATCCCTAACCATCTGAGGACAAATCCCGAGAGCCCAACCCAGTTTCTAATCTGTCAAGCAATATTAAATGATCTAGCTCTAGCAGTATCAAGACAGTTATTTCAGTTATGTGTCTGCATCCAGACAAATGTATTTTAATACCTTTATGAGAGATTTTGTGGTACTGAGATGTCAACAGAGGCCTGTGAGTAACCGTTCAAATTACTGATTTGACTGTAACTGAATTTAAAGTGTTTTCTTAATAATCGTAATTGTTAGGTACAGAAGCAGGTTTCTCTTTTTCAAGAGCGCTTTGATAACCTCAGTGTATAACCCCTCACGGGAGTTGGGCAAATGAGATGCTGTACTATATCAGACATGCCAGACAAAGCAATTTCAAATAAAGTCACAAAGGGGCTGATTAAAGGAGAACTGTTGCACTCCAGTCTGTCTTCAGTCATGTTTCAGTTAAAAACAAGAAAACTAACTGATACACATTAAAAACTGCTAACTTTATGGTAGATCTTAAGACAGTCTAAGGCTTGTACAAAATCTAAAGTAAGTTGGACTGTTTAACCATATTCTTTCTATTCCCTATCAGAACTGGAAAAGGCCCCAGCCTGTCTATAGAGCAGTCAGAAGTAGCAACACTTTTACAAGGGGGTTAACACTAATAAGGGTTATATAAGATGCTAGTGGGTGGCGTGGCATCCCTTAAAATCATCAATACATGAACAAACTGGGTACATTTCTAAGTAATTAAAGTCATTTTCATGTGGTTCCATTGAATTGTTTTTGCAAGAGGACCAAAGGTCCCAGTAACACCACTGGTGTGCTAAGTGATTTTTTTCCTTCTCTTTATTTTAAAAACCTGCTGGTACACTGAAGAACAAAAACCTTCCGGTTCACTCATGCTTCAGGTATGTGGCTGTCAGAGTGCACGATTAAATTCCTTTTCTGAGACATGATGTCCTGCTGGATTCTGTTATTAAAGAAGATTTAGCCAATTACTGTTGCTAAAAAAGAAAGAGAAGTGGTAAAGTAAATTAGTCACATTCTGGGTATAGTGTATCTGTATATAATACATAATGTATACTGTACCTACAGTAGCCTGTAAAATGTGTGCCCCCCATAAGCAATGCAAGGCCCGTCCGCAAATCCGTGTCTGGCGCAGGGTCTGAATACATTCAGTACACAAAAGGAATAATTTCTGATAAATTCATGGCATTGGGCGTGTTTGCATTTGATTATTTGAAATCCATCATGACCATTTACAATTGCGCCATCACAAATATCTAGTGCATACAGGTGTAATTGATCAATAAACTGATTCTGAATATGATTTTATGCCTAAAGGCAGCAACCAAAAGGGTTTAAAACTTTTTTATCTTAAAAGTATGTTTTTGCCTGATAAAATATTATGTAACATAAAACATTATTGATTTAATATTAAACATAATGTAACTAACATTAGACTAATTCATCTAAATACATACATCACTGTATGCAAGTTGTCCACAAATGGAAAACCAGATTTTCTTGCTTTTTTTCCAGAAGAGTTTAATGCAGTATATAAAAACACTGTTAAGGTTTCAGGGAATAACCCAACAGACTGTATTACCTTGGTCTTCAGTCAGTTCATATTCATGGAAACTAAGCTGCAAAAGCAACACATAGACTACATAAACATCATAGTTAGACCTCAGGGAAAAATAAAACACAAGAACAATGTAGAACACGAGAATGTTTTTTACAGTGATCTGTGTGTTCTGCTCAAGAAAAAGCAATACAATCCTAAGAAGCGAGTGAAGAGTCATGTCTTGGCCACAGTGAAGAACCCATTTTACCCGGAGCCTTTGCTTTGAAGTTTTAAGCATGTGCTGATTCTCTTTTTCCGTCACTAAATTGAGGTCAGCAGACCACATTACCTATTATGATTCTGTTGTAAGACCAGACAGAGCATGCTGTCTGTCTGCTTAGCATAGTATCTCATTTGCTGAAATCCAATCTAAATTATCTTGGAAACATTTAAAGAAAAGTACGTTTTAAACCAACAAACTTTAAAAGTATTATTAAGTACTTTGGGCTTTAGGCACAACACTAACCGATAACAACTTTACGCTACTGCACTGCGTTGCACTGCGGTGTCACACCACTGTATTGTTTATCTGTGAAACAGTTGGTGGGTTTATTCTGTATTTTAAACAACACATCCAAAATTTAATGCAATCTTAAAAAGGCAGTAATACTCTGAACAGTCATTACACCCAGAGGTTCATTTTTTTCTCTTAACCTGTTTGGTGGTTAAATAATGACTTATTCTCCACAAAGCATTGGATACTAACCAGTGGACCACACTCTGCCTCAGTCAATCTTAAAGAAAAACACGCTTGTTCACCAGAAAGTAATCTCAAAGGAAGATCGGTGTAACGGTACACAGTGGACATTAGTCAAATAATAATTAAAGGAAGATAATATCCCACAGTGATGGTGGGTGTGCACTCTTCGGCATGAGTAATTACTAGCCGTACTTACCCCTAGGAATTACCCAACAGGCTGTATTATCTCTGTATTTTTAAAGATAACGGTACCAGAAAAGATTCTTTGCTCAAAACCCCAAAACACAACATTTGGTTCCATGAGGGATCTAAAAAAAGAGAAAACTTTTTAAAGTTTAAGGACCTTTCACATAATGTAAAGGCTCTGCGAACCTTCAAATTGGTACAGAACCTTTACATTATGTGAAGGAATGTTTTAAGTTTTTTTTTAAAAGGTTTTTCATAAATGTTTCATAATAAGGGTTTTTTTCCCAGAACTCACTGGTGCTTTTTTATTTAATGGGAGTGTGCATTTACTCTATACTTTCATATACCTAAGATGAGGGTGTACATCAAAACTGAATGATATGCATTAGTGTTTTTGAAAGGGAAAAAAACACAACTTTAAATATAAGATCAAACAAAATTTAAGGTGCGAGTTAAAAGGAACCGCTTTTGAAAAGGACTTTCAGTGTAGATGTCAAAGAGTTGTAAAAAAAAAGTGCACAGAGTGTGAGCTGGAAACCAAAGGAGAACTGGAAAAAGGGGGAAAAATAAAGTTTGCAAATACTGTATTGCAAAAACAATTACAAGCACAAAGCATTGAATATATACAGGTACAAGTATAATATTTTGGTGCAGTAGAGATATATAGTAAACCCACAGACATACCTTCACAAGTGCTTACATGACATACAGCTTTGTGGTTTCTTCAGATTTTCTTTTTTCCATGTTATAAAGAATTGTGGTTACCACTTTCGTGAGGTTTAGAGCTGTGAGTTTCACACAACATACACCCAACTGTTTTTTATATATTAATACATTTTTTTTCCCATTTTATTCAGGGGGATTATGAAAAATATCGAATGACCTTTACTGATAAACAGTAACAAGTGCTTTGAATTGTGAGTAAAATCTAAATCTACCAGTTTGGTGGGACTTCCCCAGAAGGCCTTTGAAATGCAGATGAGGATTAAAAGCTGAAAGATCAGAACTCTGGAGTAAACTGACTGTAGTGCTGCAATGTTCACACACTCAAAATGGGACAGGGAGCACATGAAGACATGGTACAGTAACTCTATTTAATCTTATAGGATCATCTCAGTCACAAGTGCAGGAGTGTGCGTTATGTAACTGGTGTGTGTTTGCTTCCAGTGAATTTGCTCATTTTGTGGATCCATCTACTGTTTGGAAAGTGTTTAAGTGAATCCAGCCACAGAGACAGTTTGATTATTGCATCATTACATAGCTGGTTCACATAAAGATTTTTTTAAGAAAGTTTTTTTTTTATAAATCATACTAGTAATGATTTAAGTCTATTAATAAAAGTCAGTGACCAATGAGAAAATGTTGTGGGGAGTACAAAGATACAAAAGTTGCTTTGATCATCACCATTTTCTGTGTAAACAAAGTAAAAATCTCTATGATGATGAGCTCTCCTTACACATCTTAATGTAGTCAGAACTTGGCAAAATGTAGAGGCATGGTCCTATGGTCTAGTTAGGTATTCAAATGTTCAGCCAATTGACACATACAATGTTTCAACCAAATGAAACTTTAGAAATTTTTATTTTCACAGCTTGCCTTGTTTCACCCCTTCCTGGCTTGCTTTGTCTTCTGTGCCATGCAGTTTTTGCTTTGATGTTAGTCCCCACCTCTGCCCTGCTGCTTTGTTTTCCTGTCCACCTGTGTCTTATACCTGTCTCTGCCCTGTCCAGGTGTTCCTAGTGTCCCTGTTTGTGTATATACATATATTTACCTCCATGTTTTAGCTAATGTTTGTGGGTTCTCTGTTCTTTTCATTGCACATTCGTATCTAGCCCCTAAATCTGCATTGCCTTGTTCCTGCTTTTTGTTTAAACTGTACATTATTTCTACCCTGTAAGTTTGTTCAGATAAAACTGGACTGCGCACCTCTATCCTGCCTAAAGCCCCAAGAAAGTGATGACTAAATAAGGAGGCTGATTAAGTGGGACACCTACATGTAAAGACGCAGAATTGAAGTTCTAGCAAAGAACATAAAAGAACATAAAAGCCACAAATCTAGGTCATAACCTTAAAGTGGAACATTGAGGAAAAAACGGTTTGCAAAATGACACCAGTTTTCTGCATGAGCTCGTCTCACGGCAATTGGAGCAAATGGTCTCGCTTAAAGCGTTTAGATCACCTATGATTCTCCTCGTGTTTTATCAACAGTTACAATCCGGGACGCGAGCGATTTTTGAATGCACATATGGGTCACTTCAGAACAACAAAGAGTGAGATTATTGTTTCACCGGAGGAGGAAGACGGGCAGAGATATGGTAAGCCAATGTGGTGGTGATATCTCTGCGAATGATAAAACATTTTTGAGAATAGCAAGTAGGAAGGAATAAAAAGTGACACTTCATGTGCTGTACAATGTCATTTGTCAAAGAGCGTCCGAGCAAGAAAACAGTGAAATGGATTTCTTCAGAGAAATCGTTCCAGTTGTCTTTGTGTTACTGCTCTCCTGCATACTCGGAGGTGAGTAAACGTGCTGTGATACTTTTTTACAATTTTGAAGTAAACATTTCAATTTTGGATCCTCAGATGTTTCCCCTGCCTTTCAATGTGTTTTAGGTGTGACTGCAAAAATGATTTAGAAAGTTTAAAGCACCTCCACATAATCTTAAGATTCTATCAAGAACACTAATATGAGTATTGATCCTTTACATTATGTAATAGGTTTTAAAGGTTCTTCATGCTAAAAAGTCTCTTTCAGACTTTAGGACCAATGTCTGCATGTGATCCTGAGGATTGGTTTGAGAATTACCGCCTAATCATTTTTTACGTCATTGAATGTCAAAGAACCCTTTCTTTAATTTTTCCCTCTTTTAGCTAATCGGTGCTCTACCTTCTCTTTAGACTGCTACCGTGTCCGCTGTGCTGGAGAGCTGATATTCGATAAAGACATAATTCCAATGGGCTCCAACCTGACTGTGCACTGCCAATCCGACACTTATCAGTGTAACAGACCCTTCATCATACAGCTCAATGGAGAAACCATCCTTCAGAAAACCAGCTGTTCCAACGTGACAACACAGCTAGTTGTCAGCCAGCCAAAGTTTAGCCTGATCTGCATGGTGAAGCAAAAAGAGGAGTTCCACCTCGTGTGTGGACGGGACATTGTGGCAGACCGTATGTTGTCTTTTTCATTTTCTTCTCTATATTGCACTCCTCATGTTATTTGGAGTGTTCTTATAAAAAACATTTTCCTTCATTCTGTGACTGTGAAGAAACTTCTTATAGTTGAAGGATCCACAGCATAATTAAAGGTTCTGTAATTATGTAGAAAAAAAATTTACCCTGAGAACTGTACTTTCAATCCTAGAACCAATTTGTTTTTAAGAGGTCAGCGTGACGGTTCCAGAATGACTCTACATAAAGAGCATTTGTCATTTCCAATGTTTGGGTGATTTGTTGTGAAGGTTTATAGAAGAGATATTAGGTCGTATTAAGTACTCAGCACTCCTCTATTCAAGATATTGCGCAGTTTCTTTCCAACCCAAAGGGGTTCTTTGCACAAGACATAATTTTAACTTCGAATTCCCAAAGGAACATTTAAGTAGATGGAGGAACCCTTAAATTACATTATTTATCATTTCTTTTGAGCCTTTAAAATATTCTTCACATGCATATATCTCAAACAGCGTTATTTATGGAACTGAACGTGGTTCTGTGGCATTGCTCAAATAACCATTTGCAGCACCTTCATTTCAAGAGTGTGAATCAACTTATCAGTCACATTGGCTGGATCTTTGGACCAGACTTGGCTGAGCAGGAAAGTGAATAGCATGAGAAAACGCTTTTAAAGTCAACATTTCAGCATAAACACACATTTACTATGCAAACATTTATATATGATTATGAGCCAAGACATATTTATTAAGAACTTGTACACATCTTTAGATAAACATTGACAATGTTGGAAAAGATAACTCAGAGTACAGATCTACATATTCACAAATATTCTTGAAGTAAGTATGCAACTGTGTTAGTAAGAGCAGAAATGCAGTCCATTTTTAAAGTGCTTAAACCATATCAAAGGACTTCTGCCTCATGATTTTTTTCTGGTAATTGACGGGTTTGCTGTTTTCTCACTGTTCAAAAATAGCCATTGCCTGACTGGTCCAGCATTAGACGCTAAGCAACCTGTAAAGGCCATGAATCTGAGAACTGGTTTGAAATTATGGAAGCGCGATGTGGTGCTGACATGATCTGAATGGCCCAAATAAAAATTGGCGTATGCAAAATACGGATATCAGAGTATATA
>JBBJLR010015217.1:0-13469 GCA_037577145.1 Brachypetersius gabonensis
TATGTGTGTGTGTGTGTGTGCGTATGTGTGTGTGTATGTGTGTGTGTGTGTTTGTGTGTGTGTGTGTAACAAAGAGGAAGCGGGGCTGGTTAGTAAGCTCAAGTTTGAAAGTGACCATTCTGTTATACATGTGCCCAGTGTCTCCCAGTGAGTGGAGACAGTATATTGCTCAAGGGTACTTCAGAGGTGCTTAGCAGTCTTGGGAATCAAACCCACGACTTCCTGATCACAGGTCAAACACCATAACCACTAGGCTACTAGCTTCATAAAGAAGGACCAGCTGTCCTCAGCCATCCTGGTGAACGTCTACCGCTCTACAATAGAGAGCATCCTAACGAGCTGCCCAGGGCATCACAGGGACTCCAATTCAGCCCAATGAGGACATCCAGAAGAAGCACTGTCTGCGTCGAGCATGCAGTCTTATTTAGTCAAACAACACCATTTTAGTTAAAATACTGTAATCAAGCAATATAACAATAGAACAGAGACATTATGGACAAATAACAGATTGATAAACTAATACAGATGAAATACTTAAAACTAGAGAGAGGGAGAGAGAGAGGGAGAGAGAGAGAGAGGGAGAATGAGAGCATCACTATTAATACGCATATTTTCAGAGAGGAGGAAGTGAGAAAAAACAGTTCATATTTTAAAATAGTGGTTGATTGCACTTCAGTTATAACGGCTCGTTTGCAGTATATCATGTTACATATAACCCTCATGAATTATATCTAACCAGTTTGAGGCAGAAACAGTATTTCAGCCACAAATTATAAGCTGCAATCATTTTTTGGCAGCTATAAAATGGCATATTATCATTTTTAATGTTCCTTTCAAAGTATTTCAGCAGTTATAAGGGACTGTTTGCAGTATAATTTGTCACATATAGCCCTGCTGAATGAAATCTAGTAGAAACAATATTTGAGTCACAAATTTTAAGCCGCAATCAATTTCTGGCAAATGATCACTTTTAGGCACAACACCGGTGTTAGCCTAGCAATGCTATAGAAACACTCTTGAAATATAAATATAAACATAAATATGCTCATTAAAGTCGATAACAAACCATACCATACAAGCCTTAAAGTGCTCACTGAAACGGTTTTGATATATTTCTGCTCAATGAATTCGCTAAAATATCTAAAGTTAGAGAAAACTGATAATGTTTAAGTAGCCGATAGCCACTGTTAGCGCTAGCTACCTGTACTTAGTATGTAGTTACACTCTTCACCAAAAGTTGAGTCTGCAGAGAAGCTTGCAAAAAAATCTGTCCCTAATTAATTTATACGGCCTGTGTGAGAAGAACACATGATAAATAACAATAATATATATATATATGATCTACTCATCTGAGGTTGGAAAGATAGCTAAAAGAGTTTGAAGATGGGCAGATAGCTACTAGCTAGCTTACCCTTCAGGGTGTTTACGCTCCAGGTGCCTCGTGAAGGTTGAGGTAGTCCCAGCTGTCTCGGTCAAGGAGACCAAGCATTTTGCCGAATGCTTCTTTTTTAAACGTGTGTCACAAAAAACTCTGTGTTCTTTGAATGCAACTTTTATGACAGAAGAATTCGCTGACATTCTTCGTGCCTACCACTGCTGACATCACTGGAACTGACTGACTAGACTTACTGCTCACTGTGATGCCGGATCTAACGTTTAACTAGTGCTACACTTACATATTTTGATTGGATGAGTGCCAGTGTCTAAATCACAACAAAATACATGTATGTCATTGATTGGTTGCATTTGAAGGGCGCCAAAGCAAAATAATAATGTTGCATTATCGAACATTACATTATGTGCCATGGATACAACGGCTCTAAATCTCGCGACCACTATGTCGATCCGAGACAGCAAGAAAAAGACAGCGAGACCAAGACAAGACCGAGGGATCTGAGACCAAGACAAGACCAAGACAAAAGACCGTCGAGACCAAGACAAGACCAAGACCATGTAAAAGTGGTCGCAAGACATCCAACTCTACAGGTTACCCCGGACTAGAACCAGCAGACTTAGGAACAGCTTTTTTTCCCAGAGCTGTCTCCTTGCTGAATTCTGCCCCTTCCTGACTCTTTTGCCCCCCCCCCCCCATACACTCTTCTGATATTCATTGCACTATTTAATTTTGCACATTTAATACTGCACATAATCATTGCACTACTCTGTACATACCCTCTGTAAATGTATATATCCACTGTACATACACATTGTAAATTTCTAATTATACATTTTTATACATATGTCAATCTCTGAGATAGTAGATAACAACTTGTACATTTTGTCCATATCTATTGCATATTTACGATTACTGTAGCAACCTGTATAATTGTTCATCTACTTGTAATTCCACTTGTTCATCTACTTGTTCATCTACTTGTAATTCCCGATTTTAGTTCATACAAACTGTATATTATGTTCATATTACTGTACATCCATCTGTAAATATTATCCAGTTTCTTCTTGTACATATAACCTTATGTGCACTTATAACTTATACCTTTATCCTGTAATTGCTGCTTATTGCACCTCTGGTTAGACCTAAATTGCATTTCGTTGCCTTGGACTCGTACATGTGTAATGACAATAAAGTTGAATCTAATCTAATCTAATCTAATCATACTAAACAAGAGTTGCTTCTTAAAACAGTGTGATGGTCTGGCCTACATTTTATCTGAGAGGCACAATGGTGTGCAGAGAAGACAACTGGATTTGGCTTTTAAAGCTCAAGAAGCAAGATTCTGAAAGCTGTGGTGATTTTTGTGTACAGTTTCCATATGGTAATCTGGGCACTGAATCATTTACATTTTTAATGGTGGCTGGCCGACTTGAACCAGATGACAAGCATAAAAATACATTCTATGCAACCTCTAGTGAAACATTGTGGATTCTGGTGTTTCATCAGTACATGATGTTTAGACTGAGCTCTGTGTTGAAGCACTGGAAAACAATGCTTCACCACGCAGGACTTGAAAGCACAGATGGTGCCTTCACCCTGCTGCCCGAGCAAGTTGGTGTAGATATCAGCACTGTTAGTGTATTATCAGAGACGCAGGCTTGGCGAGGGAGCGAGATGAATGTTTAGTGTAACACCCCCCAGGCTTTCATAGATACTAAGCATGACACACACACACCCACACACACACACCCACCCACACACACACACACACACACACACATATACACATATACACACGAGCACTGAGCCACTCTCTATCCATGCAAGCTGACAAGCTTGACAAATGAATCAATGTGTGTGTGTGTGTGTGTGTGTGCATGTGTGTGTTCCAGAGGAATATGTGTCTGGAATGGAACAGTAAGGTTGGTGACACTGGGAATGTTGCTGGAATTTTTCCTTTTTGTTGGCCTGCTCTGGCATTTGGCCTGAACGCAGCCAGTCTCCTTTCCCTGGAGCGTCAGACAGGTGGATTAACATTCATTTCTACACAGTCAGGCAGGCAGGGCCTGTCAGGACACGCACTCGGACTCTGGCGCTGGGCTCAACTGGCCCATTTATCAGCCTGCTGCAAGGCCTCTAATGGCTCCACTCTTGGGGCCTGACTTGCATCGCACAAGATTTAGTGTTATGCCAGCTTGGAAGTGCACAAGCAATTGTAATGAATGCGGACGGCTCAGCAAGAGGATGCAACACACTAATTTCCCCCTCTTTAGGTGCTTCTGAGGTAAATTTATGAGGTGTAAAAAAAACAAGCGAGCTGCATGATAGATCATTGTCAAGATGATAGTATCGCACAAACCGATATTGCCATGGTGATTCTGGTCTCTGCAATACTGATAGTGTCTATTAGTCATCATTATGATATCAGGTTTTATTTATATTGCAGAGCAACATACAAATGAACCTCTAACTACAGTCTTTCTGACAGGATGACCAATCACAGCTCCAAGTGAGTTTCTAGTGAATCAATAATTCAGGTTTTCTGTGTTAAATCCGTGGTTGGTGACCTCATAAAAACTGGGATTTGAAAATAGACTGATTTTGCTGTTTACTTTATATATTTTGACTGTATTGATGGAGGAATGAAAGACACGCCTTGGAAAGATGCTCCTTAGTCAGTTTTCCCCACTGTGAATATGCTTTCTCCCCATGGCAAGGAAAGCCTTAGATAACAATGCCATGGCCATGCTACACGCTTGAAGGATTCATGAAGGATTTGTTGGTGGTCAGCAATGAAAAATACAATTGAACATTTATTTCAGTTTCTTATGAGATTAGTCATTTAGTCCAATTCAGTCCAGATTCACCCACTTGCTTAGCCATCTGTCACACAAGGTCTCCAAACAGGGAGGTTCTTCTGAGAATGCATTGTTCTAAACTGGTCCATCAAAAAGTTCAACACTCTTGGAGAAGAACACTAACTGCCAAGTTTTGTTCCATCAGCTATGGCTTTGTTCACACTGCAGGTTCAAGTGACCAAATCCGATTTATGTGCACAGCATTTCTGAACATATCTGTTCTCCATTAAAAAGAGCAGGCCATGAATGACAAAAACAAACAAACATGGAATCTAATCTGCATGTCCACAGATCTGACTTGTAGCAGATAAGAAAGCACCTATATATTTAAATCCAATTAGATTCAATTAGATTTTATGTCCTGCTGAAATATATTAATTAAAAAGGCTTATCTTATATATGAAGTCTCTTGGACCACAGCATGGTCAAACTGCTGCAATACACTACTGTGTTTGGCATTATTCCTGGGAGAGCACCAGAAAGAACACTGTTAAACACATACAAATTATATTGTTACTCAAAATTAGTCAAAATCATCCCTTTGCCCCCATGTTTGTTCAATAGGACAGTCGCGTTCCATGCTCGGGTAACAAACACAGTAGATGTCCATCTGAACTGTGCATGAGTGAGGCCATGGTGAGGCGAGAAGGTGGACTTAGTCAGAGACATGGACTCTGCAAGGGTGGAGCAATCATACGGGTATGGAGTCAAACAAACTGGACATAAGGGTTCAAAGGTACTAGGTTCTAGTATGAATAAACCCACTGTGGCTCCACCCTTAGAAACAAACAGCCAGTCACAACTAACATCATGCAATAAGCATGTCCATATTTAGGTCTCTGCTCTGAACAAGAGAGGCACTTATGCTTGCTTAGCTGATGCTGCATGAATGTCCAAAATCAGCTTTAAATGATATTAATAAAGGTAACGACCAGGGAAGAAGATCATTAACATCTTACTTTATAATGTGCTGTATGAGCAACTGTCCTCAAACACTGTGCATCATTTAAGTCACTGTGGGACTGTATTGATGAAAAAAATGTTGAGAGAAGGAAAAAGAAGGGAGATGAAAAGGAGCAAGAGTGAGTAGAACAGAGGGAATGCTGATAAAAAGGGGAAAAAAGAAATAACAGCAATAATGTTCACGGTCAGTGGGCTGACCTTGAGGGAAGGACTTCAGTGAGGTTTCTGGGCTCTGTGGGGTGGGGAGATCCCTTCCGTCTCATCTTTCCCTGCAAGAGAAGGTCTTTTCCAGCTTAGTAGATTTTCATGGCCACCCTCCAATATAGGAGTATTTTTATTGAGGTGGTTTGTGGACTAATATCCCTTATTCTTGCAGCCTTTGTCGATCAGTAGCAGTCCTGGGATTCAAACTGGAGCTTTAGCTGGCGAGGTCTGTGGTAGTTGACTCAGGGACTGAACCTATAAAGCTCAGGCTAGAATAAGTAGTACAACACGATGAGCAGCTCTGAAAGACTGGGAATACAATAATAATAATAAAAATTATAAAAACCAAAAACAAGACAACAAATTCTAGAACCAAAAATGGAATAAAAAGGAAGGAAATAGGAAAAAGTGGTAGAAGGACAAAGACAGTGAATTAAGGAGGCTGTGTGTAGCAAGCCAGAATATGAAAAAGGAGCAAAATAAATAACCAAGAGAAATAAGCAAAACTGATTACTAGGAGGGAAGGGAGAAACTAAAGTATAGCAAGAGCATTAGGAAAAGTAAGCAAGTGACTACAGGGAGAAGAAATGGACGCGGGCTGGAAATGAGGAAGCAAGGAAGAATGGTTGCTCCTGAGAAAGTGAAGGGAGTGATAACAAAATGTAATGAATAGAAACAAAATGGAAATCCAGCGATAAAACAAGACAGAGTGGGAGGAACGAGTGCCGAGCCCACAAAAGTAAAGGGACTAAACGAATCCAGCCAAGAAAGAGGGAAGAAGGGAAAAGTAACACTCAAATGCAAATGCAGCTGAGGAGCGAGAAGAACCTGTAAATGAGAAGGTGAAGAGATGCAAGGGAGTGAGAATCAGTCTCAAAATCTCAAAGAAAACTGGAACATAAGAAGACAAGCAAAACACAATCTATTCTAAAGCAGTCAGACTGATCTTGGGTGGATTGTGGCGTGGGGTTTAACTAGAGAGAGTGACAAAGTGATTTTGCAGATGACACAGCTATGGATGGATAGGGAATGGACAAGAGAAAGAGTACAGGAAGCTGAAGCTGAAACCTCACATTGAGCCGATAACAACAAAAGGGGAATGTGTAGAGAGCGCTCTCTTATATGCAATGGTTTGCTGGAGTGGTGGCCTCAAGAAGAAGGATGCCTCACGACTGGACAAACTGGTGAAGAAGGCGGGCCACATTGTCGGCACAGAGCTAGACAATTGGTTATCCATGGTAGAACAACGTACGCTTAGCAGGCTACTGTCAATCATGGACAATCCACTGCATCCTCTACACGATCTCATCTGCAGACAGAGGAGCAGCTTCAGCAACAGGCTGCTGTGGCTGCCCAGCTCTACAGACAGACTGAGGAGGTTGTTCCTCCCCCACGCCATAAGACTGTTCCACAGTCATCCACAGCCGCACCTCTGCTCTGTACTACACTACTCACAGCACACCATGCACTTTAATTGTACATGCCTGTTTACACTGGACTTTTTCCTTTTAATTAATCTGCACTGACCTTCCATTCACACCACACAAGTATTGCTGGACTGTCAGTTTAACTCACACAAGCATTACCCTCCAGGTATTACCGCACAACCATTACCTTCCAAGTTTTTGCTGCACAAGCATTACTTTGATCTATAACTTTTATCTATAAGGTGCATACTGTGTCTGCTTGTCTGTGTGTGAACATGTCTGCTTGACACCTCCTCTGTTGACATTCAAGCAGCCTCATGCTTCCAGTCATATCAAGAAAAAAAGGTGGAAAAAAAAAAGGTGGAAAACAGGCGCTTTCAAGACACGTGGGAGGCAGAATATCTGACCACAAATGTTAAAGACAGACCTGTTTGTCTTGTGTGCAGAGCCTATGTAGCTGTAAACAAAGATATAACATAAGAAGACACTATGAAATGAAACACGACAAGTACAAGGATCTGGACACAGCGTAGCAGCACCAGAACGTAGAAGAGATTCACGACAGATTATCTTTACAAAAGCCAAACCACAAAGTGAGGATTTTTTAATGTGAGCCTGAGCAGAAACACCGTAGCTGTTTGGGCATTGTGATCTTGCCACTAATCTACATAAAACAACAAATGGGAAAGGGAAACAATTTAATTGCATTCTCCCTTAAGGTGGATGAGAGCAGAATAAGTATAAGAGTATAAGAGTGGACTCAAATTTGTGTTACAGAGGAATGTTTGGAAATAAAATCAATGCATGGCACAACCACAGGAAAATACAGTTTTTGAAGAGGTTTCCAAATGTGTAACTGAAATGGGGCTACCTTGGAATAAGCTTGTGGAACTAATGACAGATGGTGTGCATGCGATGTACGGTCAAAAGAAAGGACTGGTAGGCAGGAATCGGGGGAAGATGTGGGAGGAGAACTGTGCAGGTGAGCTAACTGTTTATCACTGCATCATACATCAGGAATCATTGTGTGGCAAAGCCCTGAAGATAGAACATGTCATGAGCTCCAGAAAATGAGTAGTTAACTTCATAAAAGTCACCAGTTCAAGTATTTTCTGGAGGAGTGTGGTTCAGAATATGCAGATGTGCAGTGTCACACAGAGGTGAGATGGTTAAGCCAAGGAAAAGTGCTGAAAGGATGTTTCGAGCTGCATGAGGAAATTTCAGTTTCGATAAAGCAAAGGGAAAGACACATCAGAGTTTCTATAAAGCAAAGGTGTGAGCTGGTATATCTCTGTGACATCATAAGTCATCATAAGCATCAGGGATAGGGTCGTGTTATCATAGACATGTACGCTGCGAGGGCTTTTATAACAAAATTGTATCTATGGGAGACTTAAATGCTGAAAGGAAACCTAGCCAATTTTCCTTGCTGCCAAACCATGAAAACGCAGCTCTCTACCGCCGTGTTCCCAAGCACACAGTTTGCTGAAAAACTCAGCAGCGAGTTTACCCGGCGATTTGCTGACTTTAATGCCCAGAAATATAGGTTTGAACCGCTCAGTAATCCCTTTGCAGTTGACATGGAAAGCGCACCCACCAAGCTCCAAATAGAACTGATTGAACTCCAGTGTACATGCTGAAGTCAAAGTATGATGCTGTAGGTGCTGCACAGTTTCCACATTATATCCCTGACACCACGCCTCAGCTCCGTACCAAGCTGCTCAAACGCTGTCTATGTTCAGCAGCACATGTCTGAGATGCCAGGTATCTGGGTTGAGCCAATGTGCATCAGAGTACATCAGAGTGCAGCAAACTGAGCTTTAATTAATGTCCTCTTTATGCACTTTTCCTTGCTAATCCAAGGCAAGGAATGGTTGGATTTTCATTGAAGGAAAGTATTATTATTATTATTATTATTATTATTATTGTTGTTATTATATTGTGATTAAAGGCCAAAACACCCAATGACCACTAGGGTACACAACTGTTAATGTGTCGTACTGGAGGCAGAACAATGCCTGATGAAACCCCATGGAGAAATCGCTATACGGTCCACGTCATCAAGGGATTTTAACAACTAGTCCTAGTAGATATACTGAACTCTGAATCCCAGAGGACATGCCACCAATCCAACCTCCTGAGTACCAGCTGGACACAAGACCCGCTACATGGAGGGAAGTTGAGACCATATTAAAAAGGGCAAGAACACGCCAGTTGATGAAAGTGGCATGGGGAAAAGAATCATACCAAGGGCATGGCGAAGGGAAGGTGGGATAATGATTCTAAAAGAGAAGAACTTCTCAAAAATCAACTTACTGAACTTGAGTTTGACATACCTGTTATAGGAGCGTTTCTTAAAAAAAATTTTTAACTAATATTTCCACAAGAGTGTCTACTGGGGCTGTTTATGTAGTAATATCTTGTACTCCAGTGTATATGAATGTTAATTAAGGTCATTAATTAATTCTAGTAAATAGGAGTGTTTTTAAGGTTATTAATGGAATAATCTCTCTTAGTGTATAGGAAAGTTTATTGAGGTTGTTTATGGGCTAATATCTCAATATTAATGTTTATAAACTAATATCTCTTATTCCAGTTTTGGAATAAGACTAATACCTGGCAGTCTACAGGAGCGTTTATTATTGGAGTGTCTGTAATTCAGCAAATCCAACTGTGGGGCTCCTCTCCACATGCCACCATCAGAAGGAGGAGAGAAAACAACTATCCTTCGATTACACGATGTCTGCAGGAAAGAATAATTGCACTGGGTGTACTGACTCCCAGAGAAGAGCCGGGAGCGTCAGATTCCAAGCTGTTGGACGTTCCGCAGAGGACTGAGCTGAAACGATGTGTGTTTGGGTGGAGGTGGCTGGTCTTCCCTGAGGGGACAGCAGTATAGGTGGTGGATGACTCAAGTCCTGTCCAAACACTGTGGCTCAGATGGGGATTTCAGACTGTTATGAAACGACTCGAATGCTGGCTGTCTTCCATGGGCATGCGGATCATAAACAATTTGATTACTATATTTATTTATTTATTTTAGTTGCAATTCTGTATGTCTAGGAAAAGGACTGTATATCTCCCAACACAAACAAGAGACTCACAGGCCCATTACATACATATCGAACATATTTTCTACCCCATTCATCATTACTCATTTTCCAGATATTATTTAGGTGTTAGCACACTGATACTGACATGACAGTGTCTTGGATGCCGGTACAAATGTACTGGATTGAAGGTTTTCCCACAATCCAAAATATATCCAGCCAAGTGCAGGTGTGTGGTCAGAAACAGGTTGATAGACAGGCGGAGATGAAAAAACGCCTCACTGTTCCATTCTTGTGTCTGATTCACCTGCCTGTCTCATCCATGCGGAGGCCAGCTGAATGGAGCATTGGAATGGACACTCATTCAGGCGCTCTTATCTCTCATGCACTCCTGTTACTGGGCACAATGCAGCCACAGGAAAACCACCAAACTGACCCAAACCATGTCCGGAAGCTGCCTGCCGCATGTCCAGGAACATTCTGCCGGATTAATCCTTAGCCAACGTGAAAATAAATACTCAGTCTTGGCCCACAGTTAAGATAAAATAAGATCAATTTACACAGTAATATATAGCAAAATTATACAAAAGGCCACACAAATACCAATTCACTAAACAATGAATATAATAATAATAATAATAATAATAATAATAATAATATCAATAATAATAACAACAACAACAATAATAATAACAACAATAATAATAATATCGATAACAACAACAATAATAACAACAACAACAACAATAATAATAATAATAATAACAACAACTACAACAACAACAATAATATTAATATCAATAATAACAACAACAACAACAATAATATTAATATCAATAATAACAACAACAACAACAACAATAATAATATCAATAATAATAACAACAACAACAATAATATTAATATCAATAATAATAACAACAACAACAATAATAATATTAATATCAATAATAATAACAACAACAACAACAACAATAATAATAATAATATCAATAATATAACAACAACAACAACAATAATAATAATAATAATAATATCAATAATAATAACAACAACAATAATGATAATAATATTAATATCAATAACAACAACAACAACAACAACAACAACAACAACAAAAATAATAATAATAATAATAATAATAATAATAATAATAATAATAATAATAATAATAATAATAATAATAATAATAATAATTTCAAGAACTGGGGAACTTTTCATTCAGTACCCTGAGAAGAACCAAGAACGATAACTCTCTAAGAGCATGAAGAAGAACTGCTTACCTGACCTGTGAAAGAATTACTGAGATGAACCAAGACTCACAAGCAATCACTCTGTTACAATGTAGAAAGAAAATACAAGACTCAAAAGGAAAAAAACTCTAAGAACATGTAAAAGATTAACAGAAAAGAACCAAGACTCACATGCAAATGTCCCGTAAAAACATATATAAACAAACGTTTACTGTTGCTGGTAGCTGTTATCATGGTGACAAAACAGACTTCCTTTTTTAAAGAAAATAAACTATCACCAACTAACACCATTAAAGTTTAACATTCATTTTACATCCATATATGAACACCAAGCTAAATTCATCTCTGTGACGTCACAAAAATCAACCTATTGACATATATCCATTCATTTTAGACACAACCATTCACTGCCATGTCACACAAGAAATATTTCAGCACAGATTTGCTTTTTGAATGAGGAACAATACATTGTAGCCAATCAGAAAAGAGCTCATTTACATACATCACTCTTAAAGGCATAGTAACAAAAATAGCCTATGGGATATTATCATGTTCAAATTAGTGTTCGTATTAAAATGTGTGTTTTTGGTGTTTTTTTATGGCTGTTTTAAATTACAGACATTACAAGTGGGCCATGAGGGGGAATATACAGGACTATGGATATTGGCCCTTTATTAACTGCATACCATTGATTGTACCTTTATGTTATGTATCATAATGTATTTATATTTCTATATTCATAACAATATACTGTGTAAACACAGCTTCAAAATGTAGCATATTTAACATTAACACAATTATTGAGAATTGGCTGAACATATTTTCATACTTTTTTTTTACACTAAATAAGCAGTAATTGCTATACAGTAAAATGTGTGCATCATTGTGCTCTCAGAAGGGGATGTGTATTTTTTCACTTGATCATCATAAAGACCCTTGACGTTTAGGAGGCCATAAAAATGAATAAACAAACAATCACAAAGACAGTTTTGGAGACATTCTCCAAAGTCAGGCAAGGACGTTCTTGACTGTGCCTGGGTTTAGGTTCAACAGCACACACAACGAAAACACACGAGACAATTTCATCTCCGGCAATGGCACCTCCTCCAGATGTGCTCCTGAACAGATGTGAGTAATAATTGAACTGCCAGCGGAGCCTCCTCACTATTTTTTCATTCTCCCTTGAGCATGTGTGTGTGTGTGTGTGTATCTGTGTGTGTATGTGTGTGTGTGTGCGAGTGCAGTCTACTTCAGCCTGCCACAGAGATAGTCCATGAATGTGCATTTGCAATTCATTTCTTGCCATTATTGATTTCAGTAGTAAGATGATGATGGCGTCCATAATGAATCCCGGAAGGGGAAAACATACATTTCCAAATTTCATCTCCTTGGCACCTCGAAATAAAATTTAGCACCAGCCGACACACCTCCTACACAAGGAGCCAAGAAGCTGAACGAAAGGTCACACCGAAAGGGAAAAATGAACCTGAAGGCAAGTGTTCATAAGGCTTCATAACATGTACATAACCTTTAATGATTTGACATAAACCTACATAGACATTAATTACGGCTTATCTAACAAGTGCAGAAGCTCACGGAGAGGTTTGGCAACCAGGTGCCTAATGGTCAGATGTCTTGGCAGTGTAGGGCAATGCCTGGACCAGTATCTTGAGACTTCAAGGTCAGAGGAATCACATTTAACTCATGCTGGCTCTCACCAAGCCTTGATAGGTGTTTCGTTTTTGTCAGGCATTTTAAAGGTCTCAACCATTCTCTCTATCTATGTTTCAAATGTCTCTTCACCAGTTTTTAAATGATCAAAACACGGCCACTGATCAACCGATCAAAACGTTTTATGTATAAGCACACAGCACTGGATATTAACAGGCGTCTGAATGGAGTTGTTCTGAAATTCAGCATTAGCTCAGACGAGACGTCGCGCCTATGTTGGCTATAAAAAGAATAATAAAAAGAAAACTTCAGAAGAACAATTACACATCTGTAAAGGAATAGTATGAGGCAGGTGTCCCCAAAAGTAGATATTTTTGATAAAGTGGTCAGTGAGTGTGAGCGTAATGTGGGTGTTTTTAATAAGGTGGCCAGTGAGTGGAAGCACAAGATAGATAGTGGAGTGATGCAGTGGGACACAATTGTTCCTTCCAGAAGATCCTGGTTCCATTCTTAATCCCTGTGCATCAAATCTTATTATGGCCCTTGTTCCTGCTTTCAGACTGTTGATTGAGGAATAGCTAGGAATTTATGCGAGAGGAGCACACACACACACACACACACACACACACACACACACACACACACAC
>JBBJLR010015258.1:0-13465 GCA_037577145.1 Brachypetersius gabonensis
GAGGTACAGTGAGGTAGAGAGGCAGGTGAGGTACAGTGAGGTAGAGAGGCAGGTGAGGTACAGTGAGGTAGAGAGGCGGGTGAGGTACAGTGAGGTAGAGAGGCAGGTGAGATACGGTGATGTAGAGACGCAGGTGAGGCACAGTGATGTGGTGAGGCACAGTGAGGTAGAGAGGAAGGTGAGATACAGTGAGGTAGAGAGGCAGGTGAGGTACAGTGAGATGGAGAGTCAGATGAGGTAGAGAGGCAGGTGAGATACAGTGAGGTAGAGAGTCAGATGAGGTACAGTGAGATAGAAAGTCAGGTGAGGTATAGTGACGTAGAGAGGCAGGTGAGGTACAGTGTGGTAGAGAGGCAGGTGAGATACAGTGAGGTTGTGACGTAGAGAGGCAGGTTAGTTGGTGGAATGGACTGGGTCTGTGGAACTAGAGACAAAAGCTGCGATAAAGTCTCTCAGAAGGCTTCTGAAAATCCTCTAAAAACTTTTATGACATTAGTGGAGAGTGAACAAGTCAGTAATCAGTCAGTAAGCATGAGGGCTTATTGTCCTTTAGTACCCGGACAATAGTGGATCATTTATACTTCATGGAGTGCATGATGTCTAACAAGGTTCCCAAGCTTTTGGTGAAAAAAAAAAACAACCAGTACCCTACAGCGCTGGTTGTTTAAAACTTCTTAAGAGTGGACACTGGCATTTTGAGGCATTTTGCTGTTTTCTTTTTTAATTTTTCTTTATTGTATTTTTTTATTTTCCCCACATGGAGGAATGGATCTCTCAGTGAATCATATGATCTTCATGCTCAAATTGATGTGAACCCTGCTATGGATGGCGGCTGCTAGAGGCTGCCTTTTTTCTGTTCTGCGGGTTCTTTTATTTTGACTTTTCTGAGCACACAGATTTTGGGGTTGTTTATTATTAGTTTCAGCTGACCAGTGTGCTCAGAGCAAGTGATGTTTGAGTTTTACTGATTCAGTTCTGTGTGGGTTTTGGATTCAAGTTCCCTTTTTGGTCAGGTTTTAGTTGTCTGTTGTCCCGCATGCTAACCTTAGTGTCCTTTGTTTGTATTTTGTAAAGAGTATCATGCCTGTTTTGGTTTTGTTTTGTTTTGGAAATAAAGAATCATAGAAAATGGAAGTCTGCATCTGCGCCTCCTTGGATGGGACACAGTGTGTGACAAAACCTGTTTTCTTTGGAAGCAGGGTTACCTTGCTTTTCCAGGAACCAAGCTAAAGTTAAAAAAGCTTGAAGTGGTGAAGGGAAGAAGAAACTCAGCTTGTTTAAGACGTCACCACAAAGGCTGTGTAATGTTTTAAGTGACTAATGGAAACAAGTGGGGTATATAAGAGCTGTAGAACCCATTTCACTCATTCATCTTGCTCGCCCTGTTTTCCTGTTAGTTTTGCTTCAGTGGTGTTGTTGCTTCAGTGCTTGACTGACAGCTGTCAATCACAGGTGCAGAATATTAGTGCCAGTTCTAAGATTACCTTTGTTTATTATATCATGTTTTTTCTTGACAAGCTTCATTCAAACTCAGTTTGTCAGTTTAACATTTATAACATTTTGCACTGTGTTGCCTTGAATTCTTCTCCTTCTGGGAATATGGTTTTTTTGTGAGAGCGATGTGTGAATAATTATATCCATTTCTAGTGAAGGCAGCACTGTCTGCAGGAACTGAACAACACAGTGTCAAAGTTTTTGCAAAAAAGAAGAAAGAAAAACACCATTAGTTTTAAGTCAAACTCTCTGTAAGTAGCCTTTCTCATGGGATTCATTATTTTTCCAGTGATTGTTTCATACTGCAGTGTTTCACCGAGGTTTTAGATACTGGGCAGGGAATTAAAATATTAAAATCTCACAGATTTCTCCCATGCCCCCTCCCATCCTCCTACTAGTTTTTAATGGGGCCAAGCTCCTTGGTATAAATCTGCCCTGTGTAATGGCAGTTGCACTCGGTAGATGTAGTTTTGGCTGGCAGGGTCTCTTACATGCACAAATTAATCAGATGTAATTAAAAGGATTCTGCCAACGTTCTGTTCTCGCACGCTTCGCCAGACCAGCGGTGAAAATAAATCAACTCCAAATCAGCTCTTACAACTGCAAAATGACAATAAAGCAGGCGGCTTGCAGCTATCCAGAAGCTAATAAAGCTGCCACTCTTCTAAACAGTGTGCCATACGTCACCTGCGGTCATTACCAGTCCCATAGGCCTTCACCAGTTACCCATAAATGTTTACACAGCCGCTAATGACGTCCTTTCTTGTTCTTCACTGGTTTTGGAGCTGTTTGACTGAGTAGTGTTTTATCTCATTAGGTTTTCATTTAAAAGGTAAACAAGGCTCCTGAATGATTGACCTCTCCTCAGGACATCATACACTTGGTCTCTGGTGGTGGGTCCAAGAGGTCCTTGCTCTTCTTGGGTGAGTAGAACAGCCCTCCCTTATGCCCATCACTCAACATGATGGTAGCTAAAAGTGTAACAGAGCCAACCTGAGTGATAGTTCTCCTCCAAGAACGTTGAGCACTTCATATATCTGAAGGAAGCTGTGCAGGCCTTCACAAAAGTGTACATCAAAGGACCTACAGGTCTGAACTGTTGTCCACATAACCAATAGCAAAGTATCTAATCATAAAGCACAAATTCTTTATTTAATTTCTCAAATTACTGGAACCTTGAAGTACGTTTAAAGGCAGATACTGTTGCCTTTTCAAAACAATGATCTAGAAATTTATATTTGAAGCTGAACATAAAATATACTGTTCACTAAATCCACATCATAAACACAAGGACAGGGAATCGCAGAACCATTTGAATATTATAATATAAATTTTCTAAGAATGATCCTCAAATAGAAGCATTACATGCGCACCATATTCCATGGAGCACCATATTTTATAACGAAGATTTCTCCTGTGAAAACCTTATTTAGTAGTTATCTCTCAATGTAATGAGTTCTTAGAACTCTTTTATTATGCCGTGGTTCTTCAAACTATACAAAGGTTCTTCACATTCACACATGTCACTACTTGTTTAGTCATTTGAAAACAGTTCTTCTGAGGCACTGTGTAATTAACCCTTTTGAGACCTGAGGAGTGAATTACAAATTCAGGTCTGTTAGTGCCTGACCATGGCCTGATTGTGAAAGATACTAAACTAGACCAGAAAAGCCAACTAGCTAATATTTACCAAGCTGTATCAGGCTAGCTAACTAGCTAATGCAAACCAACATGGATAAGGCTAGCTTGCTACCAAGTGTAGACTAAAATCAATCAGTGTAGCTAACTAGCTAACAAATACTAATCCTGTATAGCTCACACGGATGCATTGTGAGCTGAGTAGCATTATGCACATATTTTTATGCTATGAAAATACTAAACCAGATTCGGTTAGCTAACATTAGCAACTAACATTAGTGTGCTTGTCTGTCACAGTCAAACATATTGTGCAGTATAAGATTATTTTCACTATTCAGTCATAAGAATAGCTCTCGGCAAGCATATTCAAAGCCAGGAGAAGCTCAAAATCCATAGTAAGAGCTCTCTGTCACTCTTGCATGATGCCATAAGAATGAATTTGAAGTATATCTGCCACTCAGCCACGCGCTTGTCATACCGGAGTACAATGAACTCCATCATTTTTAAATATTCGATACGAACAATCTTATTTGTAGGAGTCTAATCAGCTTTTGTGGACTCAAGCTGGGAAGTGCTAGTGGTCCATCTCTTCAGTTTACCAGCAGCACCCTTCTCTGAAATGCCTTGCACTTTGTGTGTGTCCTCCATCCGTCTTTATGCCATCCGGATTAAATGGCTTTGTAATATTTGAAATGGAAGGGAAAAATAATAGACGCCATTGAGCAGTGACTTAAACGATGGGTGGCTGCTTTTTATAGCGCCCAGTCGGTGGTCCTTGTTTATTGTGGCTAACGTTCCAATGCTTCTGTATTGTGTGGTCTTAAGGGTATCCTACTATTACTCACTACAACAGCACATCACTTTTATCCACAAATGTTTTTTCCATTACTAAATGTTTTTCCTTTACACATAAAGTGACTCATATCCGAGCTACTCAATGGCTAGGCTAAAAGTGTGCCACATTAACCTCACTGCATCACTGCTTTTTGATGGGTCAAAATGTTGTCATGACTACAGTTGGAAAGAGATCACTATTTATGTTTGTTGCTTTTTTAATGCCCATGGAATAAAACCGCAATGGAGATACAAACTTATAACTGGGAAGTCGACAAAGTACAAACACTACTATCTGTTTGGGCTGAAGGTAAATTTGAGTGTGAGTTTTTAATGCTGTGAAAAACACAAAGGGTTACTAGAACATCACTAACAAATTAACTGGGATAGGTTTTAATCTCACAGCTAGAGAATGCAAAGAATAAATGTAAAAACTAAAACAGGGCTTTAAAATGAAAAGACCCCAATAACAAAAGCTTTCTGCTGGTTTGATTCCATGGATGAGTTTTGGGGTGACGGCCGGCCATAATGCCGTTACTGGGCTAAGGTACGTTGGAAAGTCAAAGTGTGATACAACATCTGTACCATCGCAGTACAGTTTAGGTGCAGCACAGTTCTTTTAGACCTATGGAAAAGTACCTTAAGACATCTGGTTTGGTAAAGGGATGTATTGGTTGTGGAAAACCCAAGATGTGCAATCAAAACTGAGACACACTGGTTAAGGGCAAGTCTGGTCCTGGAGTGCTGGTTTCCAGTACAGTCTGGGAGTTCCCCTGCTCAAATTTACTCAATCTGGCTGTTTAGGCACGCTGAATAAAAGATAGAGGTTATAATGAAGATCAATTCCACAAATAAATAAATAACTAAATAAAAATGCTGGGGACCCCTTCCCATTAAAGGTGATGTCGCATTGGGCCTCTCACTGTAAGAGCCAGTTCTCCAGGTCTCCTCTGTGTGCCTGATTGACTAAAGCACTATAACAGGGCGATGTGCACCAATCAGACAAAATCCAGTTAATTGGCAAAATGCAGATACTCCGTACTTGGTGGATAGACATTATGCTAACTACTGTATGTACCATAATTGGAGGCAGAGCGGTTTGAGCCTTTACATTAAGGAGAGGATGCTCAAAAATTGGAGGGTCTTCAGTAATTAGAGGAAGCAAAGAAATGAGTTCATCATGCATTCCATTGATAATAGGATGCAAGATTAGTCCTTTGGCAGAGTCATCACTTTCATTTTGCTAAACTATTCAAATGTAATAACATTAATCAGAATTGAATTTGTTAGGGAACTGTGCAATGAGTTACATCAAAAGAAGCAAGTCTTATCTTGTGACTTCTTTCTCATTTGTGTATGTGAATTCAGAGGTGAAAATAGCCTTTTCTTCAAAACAAGAAATATACATTGTATAAAAATATCCCCATCTCTACTTACAAGATCTGTGATCTGTGTTAAAAATATGGAATCTGCACTTTCAGCACAACTGCTCTCGGTCAGCTGTAAATCAGAAATAATAATGTAGTTTTTTATGCTTTTGTTACCAGCAGTAGGACTGTCACTGCTGATGTTATCTGAGAAATCAAGAGATTGGTTTACAAGTGAATCGAGTGATCGAACACAAAAGTTATAAAAGCACATTTTAGTTAATCCACATAAACTACAAACCTACATACATGAGATCCTGTTGGTGTGGGTTTGTGCTAGTATCTTGTCGTTGTGGTCATTACTTAACTTTCTTGTTCCCATATCTTAGGAAGTCATGGCCACACTCATTCTTAGTCAGAACCTTACACTAGTCCTACACTATACTACATTGTGGCTGTGCATTAGGATCCCATTCCCATGGTTAAGTAAGTTATTTTTAAGCGTGATTCTTCCGAGGGACTCTGTGCTAAGCTGATTAATCAAGAACATCCATCCGTCTGTACGTCCATCCATCCGTCCATTCATCCATCTATTGATTAATTTTTTTTAAAATGTGTATCTTTACCCAGGTGGTATGAGTTGCTGGAGCCTATCCCAGCACTCATAAAGGTAATGAACGAACCGGCATAGGTCAAGAACATACATTTTAATCATTTATTTCTGTGTTACTCAGTTTTATCCAAATCACTACCCTAATTGCCAGTGCTGACTGACTTCTGATGATGAAATTCATGTTTGAAATTCGACTCATTTTGCTCCTGGTTTTGTACTGAATTTGAAAGCAACCTAAAAAAATGTATGGAAAGCAGCTCATGTTAATGGTCTTCACCGAGGGTCCATGGCTGCAGTTTGGAGAGACTAACTCGGCTGTTTAGCTGCTATTCTGGACTGTAGATTGTCACACTCTTGTTCTCATCCTTATAAAAGAAACATGGATCCTGGTGGCATGAATGAGCTCCATCACAGGTTAACAGCTACTTTCTGGGCCTCAAGGACCACAGAGGGATGGCTATAAACTCTGTCATCTGCTAAAAGATGAAGAGGAGAGAAGGGAATGGAGGGGTAATGCTGCTGTGACTGGTGAAATCATACTTTGGTGGTGGTGGTCCTATCTCTTTAGTTTAGTGGAGAGCGAGTGCAGCAGGGGCGCTATCAGATCAGCGTGGATTAGAGAGAGAGTGAGAGAGAAATAGAGAGGGAGGCAGAGACAGGGTGTGTTTTCTGAAATGGGATTTTGCAAAACCTGAAGGATTACAGGAGTGAGTAATGTCTGCAGCACCTCCGACTGTACCCCCAATCTCACCAAGTGCATAATGTTCCACTTTAGCTCGCTCCCTCGCTCACCCGCTGCATTTTAATGCGTGACGTTCACTTCTGTTTCCAGGAAAAGGGTCAGGAAGTTTAGACTGGAAAAAAGAAAAGAAAGGTTTAACCTCAGAAAAAGATCATGACCTTGTGCAGTCTGAAAAATAATAGTTCCTTGCTCCTTGCTTCCTTGTCCTATGAATAAACTTGTCCTATAATCAGAGTTTTTCTGATCCACCACCCTCAAACCTTCAAAAGGTTTCTATGTAGAACAATGCATTTGTCTACAGTTCTTTGGGGCTTTAGAGCAACATGAATGTTAGAAATGTTTTAGATTGTTAATGTTAGATTATATGTTAGAAAATATTAATGTTAGATTATTGAAAATGGTTGATTTTAGATTTTTGAAGATTATTTTACCATTTTATACCATTATACCATTTTAGGTTGGTATTTAGATTATTAGAGGATATTGATTTTTGATTATACGTTTTAAATTCTTGGAGATTTATTTTAGAGATGGAGATGATATGAAGATGATCAGTGTTAGTTTACTAGATGTTATTCATTTTTAATTTATCTAAATTAGAATTTTCATTTTAGATCATTGGAGATTGATTATTAATTAAAATTTGATTGGGATGATTGATTTTATATCATTGGAGTCTTTGCTTGTTTTTAGATTATTAAAAATGATTCCTTTTAGATTATTAATTATTAATTTTAGATTTAGGGCATTTTCACGCCTGAGGGTTCCTCCATCCTGCTGCCATCTTCCCATGTGATATTGCACCTCATTTTTAACCTCAACTTTCTGCCAGGTCCAAACATCCAAACTGTCTGAAAATGTGTCTTCAAACTGCAGACTAACCGAACTTGGAACATTTTGATCCAGACTGTGACTTCTGATCTGATCAAATTGTGGTTCTTTGGTCCTGACTGTTGTCTGAAGTATCCTTCACACCTGCTATTTTGGTTCAGACCAATCCAAAAAGCCCAAAGCTCTGAACCAATTTAAAAAGTCCAAAGGTCTGGACCAATGTGAAAAAACAAAGGTCTAGAACAATCAAAAGAAGCAAGTCTTATCTTGTGACTTCTTTCTCATTTGTGTATGTGAATTCAGAGGTGAAAATAGCCTTTTCTTCAAAACAAGAAATATACATTGTATAAAAATATCCCCATCTCTACTTACAAGATCTGTGATCTGTGTTAAAAATATGGAATCTGCACTTTCAGCACAACTGCTCTCGGTCAGCTGTAAATCAGAAATAATAATGTAGTTTTTTATGCTTTTGTTACCAGCAGTAGGACTGTCACTGCTGATGTTATCTGAGAAATCAAGAGATTGGTTTACAAGTGAATCGAGTGATCGAACACAAAAGTTATAAAAGCACATTTTAGTTAATCCACATAAACTACAAACCTACATACATGAGATCCTGTTGGTGTGGGTTTGTGCTAGTATCTTGTCGTTGTGGTCATTACTTAACTTTCTTGTTCCCATATCTTAGGAAGTCATGGCCACACTCATTCTTAGTCAGAACCTTACACTAGTCCTACACTATACTACATTGTGGCTGTGCATTAGGATCCCATTCCCATGGTTAAGTAAGTTATTTTTAAGCGTGATTCTTCCGAGGGACTCTGTGCTAAGCTGATTAATCAAGAACATCCATCCGTCTGTACGTCCATCCATCCGTCCATTCATCCATCTATTGATTAATTTTTTTTAAAATGTGTATCTTTACCCAGGTGGTATGAGTTGCTGGAGCCTATCCCAGCACTCATAAAGGTAATGAACGAACCGGCATAGGTCAAGAACATACATTTTAATCATTTATTTCTGTGTTACTCAGTTTTATCCAAATCACTACCCTAATTGCCAGTGCTGACTGACTTCTGATGATGAAATTCATGTTTGAAATTCGACTCATTTTGCTCCTGGTTTTGTACTGAATTTGAAAGCAACCTAAAAAAATGTATGGAAAGCAGCTCATGTTAATGGTCTTCACCGAGGGTCCATGGCTGCAGTTTGGAGAGACTAACTCGGCTGTTTAGCTGCTATTCTGGACTGTAGATTGTCACACTCATGTTGTGAAAAAACAAAGGTCTAGAACAATCTGTAAAGTCCAAAAGTCTGGACCAGACTGAAAAGCACAAAGATCTAAACCAGTCTGAATAATCCAAAGGTTTAGACCAATCTCAAATGCCTAAAGATCTGGAACAATCTAAACCATCTGAATGTCTGAACCAAGTGGGGCAAGTATTAAAAATCAAAATTAAAGGTTTCTGGCCTACAACTAGTAGTTAATTCTAATTGTCATCGAAATCAGAATCAAATCACTTCTCTGATTCTGGAGTAAATTGCTCATGTTATGACTGCACAGGCACACAGAGACACAAAGATGAGATAAAATATAAAGTCTAAATACCACTATATACACAAATCCTTGGATGTAAATACTATAGATAAGTAACTTACTGTTATGTGATTTTGCCAGTAACACAAATGGTGGTTAGGGCTCTGTTATTGTATGTAATAGAGATCACCAGTAAATCAATAAAAACAGGAGTAAAGAGTGATTTGGTGCTATTGCATATAACAAGACTTTGCACGTAATGATTTTAGCACCCAATAAGATATTGCACAGTATTGCAAATGGAAAACTATTGCACATAATAGTAAGAAAAAGGGTCTTGTAGTATGGGGTTCTGTAGAATAGCATTGCATTATCTTGACAGATCTCACTACAACCCAGCATACACTGTGCAAATATATGAACCCCCATAGAATCTAGTCCATCATACACAACATATGATATGTAATGTAGATTCTCACTAAAGCTAATCTGACTAACAATGAAGGGACATTTGCAAGGACCAATTAGTGTGATTCACCCTGAGTGCTGAAAGGTGTGCAGCGAGGCCACTTGTGTATCGTAGAACAGCACTGCTGCCTTTTTTGAGCAAAGAATGACCAGCGTGTTTCATCATGGCTTTTTCCAGCAGAGCCGCAGTGCGGTGGGATCGCACATGAAACAGATGTATTATTATGTGCTTTTTTTAAAGCTTGTTTCAGTGGCACCCACTGCAGGACAATTACAGTGTCCTTAACTGATGTTAAATCCCAGAAAACAATCATTTTCTGTTTCTCATCCTCATGTTCCACCAGTGGAGATCCAAGCTGTGCATATTTGCCAGTAATAATCTGTAACCATAGTAACGCTGGCGTGTGTAACGCAGTGATGATTCGGTGCATCAGCGATCACTGTGATGTCACCAGTCATAACGACAAATGTCTTGAGAAGGACTGTCACACACGCAGGTTCTTCACAGCACAGATTTTTATTCTGTTGCTGCACAGATTTCGCTTCTGCTTGTAACGTTTTTAATATTTCTTTAGTTGGAATATACTTATTGTCTGTATGTATTACTAACTTAGTTTAGTCTTTACAACATTTCTTTAATTTCTAGCCCTGAAGAAGGCCGTCTTGGCCAAAAGATGTTTTTAATTTATAGCTAAGTTTAATAAAGGCTCTTTGTATTTGTGATCATCTTGAGTGCCTCAGGAGTACTTCTTACTTTCTAAATTCTTTGGAGCTCTAAGCTGAAGAGCACCAGAGGAATCCAATTTTTCAATACAATTTTTTCACTACAACACCCAAGCAGCACTCCCAGTCAATCGTTTTTGTGGATTTCTTTCATTTCATTTGAATTATTTAATAACTTATTTTACACAGCCTTTAAAAGGGGTGTAGAATTGGTTGTCCCTACCAAAATCCAATGACTACTGAATTGTCACCAACAATAATTTGAAAAAAAAAAAAAAAATCGAATAAAACCATTGTTTTCTGTCAGTGTTTGGAAAACAAGTGGTTATCGTTTGAGTTTCTCTGCCTTCCTAACCCAGTATCATTGTCCGATGTTCTGTACTGTTTCTTGCTGGTGTGTGATTTCTGAAAGCTCAGTGCAGTATTTGTGTGGCTGTAGCAGAGAAAGAGGACATCTTTCTACAACTACTCTGTCCACAAAAATACAGAACACATCATATTTGGTGTTGATTCAGTAAGAAATTAGTGTTGCATGGCAAACCAACACTCAAAACAGTATCACAGTACCATGTCCTTGTATGTATGATGTGGATATAGTTAACAGTATTTTTCAATGGATTAAAATGTACTTTAAAGTTCCAGACTATATACTGACTCCATGAAAGCCCGAGGAAGAACCACAGAGAGTAAGAAATAGGTAAAAGGAAACAGTCCCTTTAGGATGATTAACAAGAAACAATAAAAAGATAAAAGTTTAAAAGGTAGACGCTCTTTATAAGCATGAGGACGAAACCAACCGAGGGACCCAAGACTCAAAAAGAAAAAAACAAAGACCATAGAGAAGAAGTACAGAGAAAAAAACAAGACTCAAAGAGAAAAAGACCATGTTGAAGGAACACTCAGAGGAACCAAAATCTCCTGTGACAAAGGAGCAGTGAGAGGAACTAAGACTCATAGCAAAAAATCATGTAAAGTAAAGCCCCAGAAGACCGTGGGAAAGAAACATGAGCCAAGACTGATAATAAAACGGAAGACCATAGAGAAGGAACACTGAGATAAAACTATGACTCAAAAGGAAAAACTCATATAACCCTGTTGAAAAAGCACAGAAAAGAAATGAAGTATCAAAAGTTAAAAAAAAGACCTAAGCCTGTGGAGAAGAAGCACTGAAAAGAAGACTCTAAAGGAAAAACTCCTAAAGCCCTGACAAAGGAGCACTGGGAAGAGACCTGACTCAAAGGGTAAAAAAAAAATAAGACCATGATGAATAAGCACTAAGAAGAACCCAGACTCAAAAACATGACAAAAAAACACTGAGAGGAACCAAGACTCAAAAGAGATTTCCCAAAAGGCCATGAAGGAGCCTGAACAGGAACCAAGACTAATGAGGAAAAGCTCCCTAAAACCATGACCCATGATAAAAACCAGAAGCCCATTGTCAAGAAACATTAAGAGAAACCAAAAAATCCCAATAGACCATGGAAGAACCAAAATTGAGAACAACCAAAATTCAAACAATGATTTTCTGAAATGATCAGGAATTCTTGTTCAATAAACCAATAACATTTCCAAAAATGGTTGGAAGGAGAAGATCTGGTGGACTAGCAGTTGTATTAAACACATGCAGAGTGTTAGATATGAGACCAAGAGCTACAATGAGCGTTTGTGTCTTTGAAATGTGCTTCTTCCCCTCAAGATCTTGACTTGCCCAAATCATAGCTTAAACCATGCAGAAGTGTCGCTCAGAGCAACCAGCTGGTCATAATGGTCAAGTCTGGAGCCACCCCATGGTTCCTTAAAGTGACTCCAGAATCAGATAGAAGAAGTTGGTGTCCAAGAAGGTCACGAAGACCTCAGGACATTGGAGAGGCTCCTCCTGGATCAGCGTGGCTGAAGTTTGGACAGCATAAAGAATAAGGAAGAGGTCCCTGTATAAAATCGAGGCCTGTCGATGTTACTGCATCAATAATCCATTAACATGATCAATTATTAATGCCAGAAATGTTTTTGATCCTTTGACCCAACCGCAGTAATGCAGCCTGAAGTCCAGCTGCACAAGTGTTTTCTACACCAAGCCCAGCGTCTTTTGTAAAGATTTTCCTTCAGCATTTTCATCCGGCTGTACTGGTGCAGTAGTCAAGGCCATGGGCCCTTTTTTCTTTGCTGTCCGTGTCCAAAGTATGGTGGGCTTTAAATGATGGTTCTTTTCTGGTTTAGCTTGTTTTGACTTCTTTCCGCACCTCGCCTCACTATCTAAAGGTTCATCTGCCAGACGTTTCTGCCTGTAGATAACAGAATCGTAGCTAGGTAGCACAGCTGACTGACAATTACAACTTTAGTGTTGCTTAGCAACAGGGAAGAACACAGTGTGAAACGTTTTTTTAACCTTCAGAGTAAATGTGAACCATCCTTCCCCCTCAAGTCTAGGTTTCCTCCTCCAAACTGATGATGGTAAAATAGATGGTAAAATCGGAACTAAATCTTTGGCCTCATGTTGGCCCTGCATGTATCCCTCCATCATGAATGGGTTTCATTTTAGGGCGAAGAGCTTCTCCAAACTCTGGTAGAACGTCTCAGGTCTCAGGTGGCGCAACCATTTCAGAACACCAATATATTTTATGTTCATTTTATTATTTATTTTTCTGTTTTTTCTTATATTATGAATTTTTTTATCTGGTTTATTTGTCTGTAAGGTGTCCTTGAGAGTATTAAAAGGAGACTTTAAACAATGATGACAATAATAATAGTAATGACAACAACAACAACTATTATTATTAGTATTATTATTATTATTATTATTATCTTTATCATTATAAGTAGTAGTAGTAGTAGTATAATTATAATAATTATAAACTACTCTAAACCTCCTCTGGTTACATCATGTCGACTAAATAGTGAATGCTTTTTTTCTAATCTACTTAATTATGAAGGGAATTTGGAAATATGGTGATGTTGCTGCAGCAGCAACATCTCTCGAACCGGTTGAAAACTTGTGGTCCGGTTTGCAGAGTGAATGGGAGGACTGGTCTCATTACTTCAGTGAGGTAAATGGTGCACCGGTCCACCAATGGGAACGCCGCCCGTGCTATGCGGGGGTGGGGGGCGGAGCTGTGTTAAACGCGAGCGCGTGCTTCTCTATCTCTCTCTCGCTCTCTGTCTCTCTCTCTCTCTCTCTCTCTCTCTCTCTCTCTCTCTCTCTCTCTCTCTCTCTCTCT
>JBBJLR010015266.1:0-13465 GCA_037577145.1 Brachypetersius gabonensis
GCTCAGTGATATCTTGTATGAAATGTTTGGATATATAATTTAAAAATAGTAGAATAATGACTACATATTTAGGGTGGTCTGGGATTATTTTGGGGGCTTCAGACCCCCAAAGAAATAGATCTAACCATGCCCATGAGCACGACCCGCACAGACGAAAACAATACACATGCGGATCGTGGCAGAAGCAGAACAAGAGACAACCACAGCTGGCTTACTCTGTACCCATCTAGGAAGCGCTTGAAGTCTCCTGTGTGGGAATATTTTGGATACCCTAAAGATGCTAAAGTTACCCAGCGACTACAAAATGTACTACAGCTGCTAGCTGTGGTGTATTCAAAAGACAGCAGTAACTTCTGTCTGTGCAGGTCACAGACTTTTACAGCCTTACAGATGGTTACAGAGATTATTTTACAAATTCACACAAACACATTCTATAAAGGTTTTAAACTTCAGAAGCTATATATTGCTGCTTTTATATAGCTTCTATATTGCTGCTATATAGCTTTATATAGCTTCTATATTGCTGCTTTTTTTTGGTGCCACTATAAATGTGGCACCAAAAATAATATTATATTATATTAATATTGTTAACAATGATCGTTCCAAAATAGGAATCGTTACTCAAACAGCAATGACATGTAATTCTGGTTATTATTGATCATTATCAACGGAGGTGATAGCCCATAAAATACACTATATGGACAAAAGTAAAAGCAGGTCTTTATGGAGCTCGCTCTGTGCTCTGGGACACAGTCCTGCTGGAATAGAAAAGGTTCTTTACCAAACTGGGTACACAGAATTGAAGCATGGTGCTGTCCAGAATGTCTTTGTCTGCTGGAGCATTAAGATTCTCCTTCACTGGAAATAAGTGGCATAAGACCTGAAAAACCGGTGTGTCCCAATACTTTTGTCCATATGGTGTATACTGTGCTGTGAATGTCACTACATTGCAAGCCCAGTGGAAATAACTGTACATATAAGCACAAGCCATAATACATCTGCACCAGCTAGAAAAAAAATTTAAAAGTAGAACAGCTCTAATAGGTCCAACTAGGGGTGGGCGATATAACCAAAATCTTCTATCACATCTATATAATGTAATTTTATATTAAAACAATGGAAGGACAGAAAAAATATAATTGGCATTTATGTTTTAAAACTGTTCTCATGCTTTTAAATCATGACTATGCTCTAAATATGCTTAAGAAACGTAGGGCCTGGCCACTGGCAGTAGATGTTATGACCAGGCGATGCTCTCCTTTACTTTCCATAGTGCTTAAAGTGCTTATTCACCCCAGTGGCAGGGGAGGGAGGGGGGGGGGCATCTATTTGCGGCAGGATGGAGAGGTTACCAAAATTGGGGGGCACCAAAATTGTTGTTGCATACCCCCTAAAAAGTGAGTAGTTGGGCGCCTGCCTACATCACAAACAAGTATGTTCTAATACTTTTGACCACTTTTGTGTGGTTTATGCGCAGGCAGCATACTTCTGATACCATCAAGACTCTTAACAGGGACGACGTGTACTGTGTGGCTGAGGGAGTCTTTCCTCTTTTTCTAGTGTCTGCTGAATCTGAGCACGCAAGCATTTTTGTCAACGCCATCAAAAGAAATCCTTTTGAAAAAAGGGAATACAGTAATCCCTCGCTTTTCATGGGGGTTACGTTCAAAGAGCACCCGCATATAGAGAAAAAAACTGTGGTGTTATGTTTTGGTATTATGTGGTGTTATGTTTTTATAGTGTAAACCCTAAATATGGCCCCAGATCTGCTCCCAGAACACTTTAATTTAATTAAAACTCAGTTTAATGTATTACCCTTAAAGAAAATGTAAAGGTAAACACGTATTCGCCTCATTTCATTTAAATTGCCCGCTGAGATATGAAGCTTGGAAGGCTGCAGGACAAAAGTATTGGGACACTGCAGCGAGGTGAACGGTTTTCAGGGAATAAGCCTAACCTACTGGGGCTGGTAATACAAATGAGGGCTCGTTGGAAAGGTCTCCTAGAGATCTACTGAACTGTGGAGTTTGAGCGCTTTCCCCCCGAGATATGCAACTCGAAGTTAGCTCCTTATTACAATATTTAAGGTGGAACGAAACCGTTTGTTGCTGGGACACGGCCATCTAAGATGAAGTGAAAGCCACGCAGTTCTTCGGTTTTCTTTGTCTGGGAGAAAGTAGAGGGACGTTTCAGCTGTGGAGTTTGAAGTGTCTGAGTGCTTTCCCCACCAAGATATGCAACTCGGAAGGTTGGGGGACAAAAGGATTGGGACACAGCGGAAGTTTGTACGGGTCCCCCTCGGTGAAAACATCCAGGAAAAATATATTTATTGCCACGAAAAAAAAGGCGGAGAATGTTTGCAATTTTCGCATTATTGTGGGGATTTCCACGTAAAAATATGATTTCGATGTGGATGTGACTTAGAGGCTTTCAGACCGAACACGGCATGCGCTGCGCTCGCCGCGAGATTTGCGCTTCCTCTCTAAAACATCGAGAACGTGCCGCGGGGCTCAGCGCAAAAGTAAGCATGGTTTTATAAACTCTCCTGTCCCGGCTAACAGAGTTAGCACTAGCGCTAGCTCTGTTAGCACCAAGAGAGAAATGCTGTGGACTTTGTAGATTCTGGGCACTCAAAAGACTTTCAAGATTAGTGTAAATGTAGATTCTGGACACTCAGAGACTTTAAAGATTAGCTTTTCCTCCATACCCACTTTGTGTGTGTGTGTGTGTGTGTGTGTGTGTGTGTGTGTTTAGACGGGGCAGACCGAACACTAGCCCGCTTCCAT
This sequence comes from Brachypetersius gabonensis, assembly GCA_037577145.1. Lineage (NCBI taxonomy): Eukaryota > Metazoa > Chordata > Actinopteri > Characiformes > Alestidae > Brachypetersius > Brachypetersius gabonensis. The sequence continues at coordinate 2,787 of JBBJLR010015266.1, forward strand.
GCTTTGATTCTATTATATAAAAGAATACAATCAATTAAATGTTTTTCAACATAATGTTCTTGTATATTCCTCACTGTATTTTTAAGGGGTGTATTATCTTCTAGCTATAGTTTAGTCTGGTCTGGTTTGATAGTTTTGCTTAAAACACTTGTATCAATATTAAAATAATAGGTAAATTACTCAAAATGTTCAGTAGTGATAGCAATGTAGTGGTGCGACCCAAAAAAAATAACAAGATCAAGCAAAAAAGACAGCGAGACAAAGCTGGTATAAATGTAGATTCTGGAGACTCAGTCTTTTCAGATAAGCTTTTCTTCCAGACCTGCTTTGTGTGTGTGTGTGTGTGTGTGTGTGTGTGTGTGTGTGTGTGTGTGTGTGTGTGTGTTAGTGTGTGTATGTGTTTGTGTTTAAACCGATTGCTGGGAATAATCCTCCAGACAGCGAAACATTCCTGTGCAGTTGTTCTGGTTGGAAAGTCACCACAAAATAGCAGATCTTCATACAAACAAGTGTCCCAACGGTATCTTACAAAAACTACCAGTAATAGTACAACGGCGCATTGGTAATAGAAGTGGACTTGTCCATCTGTAGTGCAAAATGTGGATTACCTTTCCTACTTTCTAGAACTGACTGTGTATTAGAGGGTGACACGGGAGTGAATTCTCAAACCTCTCCCGTCCCACTCCCACAAAATAAAAATCCCATCCCGTCCCAATCCCATTAAAAAACTGGGGGAAAGTCCCGTCCCGTCCCGTCCCAATCCTAGAAGAATGACTCAAATTCCCTCCCACTCCCGTGTTGTTGTTTTTTTGGGCTAAAATCTGTCAGTTATGTTAAAAAAAATTCCTGGTCCCGCCCACTTAAATTTCCCGGTCCCGCCCACTCCCGCTTACATTTTTTCCAGCCCCGTCCCAATCACGTTTTTTAAAAGTGATTTTGTTTCCCGTCCCGCAGGATTCCTGAAAAAATTTCAGCCTCTACTGTGTATGTCAGAACCCATTTCAGCTATACGCCTACTTACAGAGGGCATTTTCTCATTTTCTTAATTGAACCTCAATGAACATGTAATTTAACATTTTCCTTAAGGTTCTTACACTTGAAAAGACCCGAGTCTCCGTTTTCTGCCATTTTTTGAATATCACGCCACCTCTCCCACTGCCTTATGGGATAGTGCAGTGTCCATTGAATGCCTACTACAGAATCACGGGCGTAAATCTCGGTGGGGACGTGTCCCACCCAAAAAAATTATAAAAAAATCTCTATTATGAAAAATATATGTATGTATACTTAAAATAATTGTGTAAATAGAAAAAAAAACAAATGCAAAAAATGCAGTTAAAAAACAGTTGAGTTCCCCCTCCCCTTCCTCACAGTGGTTTTGCCCACTGCCAGTTCCAGTTACTCCAGAAAGTAGGGTGATTTATTCATTTTAAATAAAGCGATTCTCTTTAATGTTGTTGATACAGACTCATTCACAAATTATTTGTTGCAAAAATGCTGAATACTGATGTAATTTTCCATGAATCTGCTATATTAGCGATTAAAATATTAATGATCTAGTTAACATTAGCTTGTTTACAATAGCATAGCTTGTTGCTTAGTGCACTGCAACTAACACGGCATGCATTGTTTTATTTGGGACGACTTGGAAGTCCTAATTGTAGGTTTAAGATAAGAAAGAACTTTATTTATCCCGAGGAAAATTCTTTTGTCATGAGAATGCTCAGAGCAACAGAAAGTATGAAGGCAAGTGAGAATTAGTTTCAAAAAGACAATAACAATAGTGTAACCAAAAAGGCAAAACAAATAACATAAAATAGCAAAAAAATAAAATAAACTTACACCGCTGTGTTTAAGGTTTAGATCAGTTGAGCAAATGTTTTATGAAAAGTGACTAATGAGTGCAATAAAATGAACAGCAGCAGGTGAGGAGGAGCAGAGACAAGGTCAACACACTTGACAGTGAGCTAAACAAATTAAGCTTTGTCTTTTTGTTTAGACATTGAAACAACTAAATTGGCAACAAGAGAGAATGAAAGATAATAAGAAAACCTGATAAAGCAGGTGTGACTGTAAAAACCTTCTTGTAGGTTAGCAGTGTGTCCCCAAATACAAGCATAAAGTCAGATTGGCATATTAAACATTTTATTTGTGTAAAATAAATGTAAAGTGAAATCTGTGGTATGCAGGAAGAAGGCGGGTCTGTAATGCCTGGTTCAACTGGTTTGGTACGGAAGAACCTCATAAGGCTTCCTCATAAGACCAGTACAGTAACCCCTCAGTTTTACGTGGATCAACATTCGCAGATTCAGTCTAAGACCGCCATGAAAAGAAGAAGGAGCAGCTGCTGCAGCGTGTAGCATGACTGCTCCGTGTCTTGTCCTCGTATTTCAGTGTTTTAACACCCCCCCCCCAATTTTCAAAAGTTATCTCAGTTTATTTAGTATTAGCATTAGTATTTATTATTTTTATTAGTATTAGTATTAGTATTTATTTAGTGTGCTCTGTCTAAACATGTGGGTAGAGAGAGTTATTTCAACCTTTTCTTTTGTGTACGAGTGTTTGTTTTCAGTCGCTGCATGTTGTTAATGCTAACCGCTAATGCTAATGTTTTTTAAGCAATAAAGTTTTCTGATTCTGATTATTTATTTTCCTTTACGTTTTCTTTAAGGGAAATGCATTAAATGAAATTAAAGTGTTCTGGGAGCAGATTTGCGGGCATATTTAAGAGTTACACTATAAAAATAGGCATTTTTAGGCATTTTTTTAAATCAAAACTCAACAAAGCGCTTTTTCACTACACGCGGGTGCTCTTGGAACATAGCTACTTTACTGTATAGGTGTGTATTTGTTCATTGTATTTTTGGAACACAAAAGGGTAAAAACTGCTTTGTAATTGTTTCTACATTTATTCTATTTATTCTAGACACAGCAAAAGCACAATTCATGACTCGAACTTTCACTATGAATCCTGGCTGGATGTTTTTCTTTAGTCGCTGTCGTCATCACTGTCTAATCTCCTCCTCTTGCTGAGGCTGTCCTCCACCTCACTGCAGGCGAAGGAGCAGCTTGGATCCTCTCTCCTCCTCCTCCTGGATCCACCCTGTTGCTCAGGACCGCTGGAACTGTGGCCCCCGGAAGCAGCAGCAGTGTTCGAGGCATGAGCTTCGGCATGGTCAGGAGCTCTTGGGTCATTTTCAGGCACAGGGTCAGGCTGGGCCGCCTCATTCTGGGCTGGACTGGAGTCGGGGCGTGGGACGCTGGGGGCTAAGATGGGAGACATGGCAAAAATAATGGCACTGACTGTTATTCTACAAAATATTCAGAACAATGTACTGCGTAAATCATCATTAGAATCATCCCATCATGTTGTCTATGCCTACCTGAAGCAGCAGCAGCTGGTGGGTTGAGGTAAATCGGGTACCATCCCAGTGTGCTGGAGTCCCCCGCAGCATAAAAGGTGACCCCCCATCCATCAGCGTTCCAGGCCAACATGTCAAGCAGAGGCTGGTCCATGATATGCTGTATATCCAGGGGCTGGGCTGGTGCACCAGAGGGGTTCTCTTGAGGGTTTAATGCAGACCTCTGTCTGGGGCGTGTGAGTCTGTCCAGGCTCTCCACACACCGGTCCCTCACGAAAAACAATTCTGCTTCAGAGGAAGTCTGGGGCAGCACGAAGAAAATATTCATCCCGCGAATAAAGCGGATTATGCGCTCATGCATTTGTTCTTCATCCACCTCCTGCTCGAGCTCCACCCAATCCTCCTCGTCTTCTTCTTCCTCCTCCTCCTCTTCATGCTCTAGATCCACTACTTCCTCTTCTTCTTCTTCTTCCTCCTCATCCTGTACTTCCATCATCTCCTCCTCCTCGTCTTCTTCTTCCTCATCCTCCTCATCCTCTACCTCTACCACCCACTCCTCCTCATCTTCTTCCTCCTCCTCCTCCTCATCCTCTACCTCCACCACCCACTCCTCCTCATTCTCCTCTTCTTCCTCCTCCTCCTCCTCCTCCTCTACCTCCACCACCCACTCCTCCTCATTCTCCTCATCTTCTTCCTCCTCCTCCTCTACCTCCACCACCCACTCCTCCTCATCCTCCTCTTCTTCCTCCTCCTCCTCATCCTCTACCTCCACCACCCACTCCTCCTCATCCTCCTCTTCATCAGTGACGACCTCATCCCAGAGCTCTAGGATTGGTGCAAAAGGAACTTCATCTCCCCTCTCGCGGTCAACAAAGACAGGAGTCTGAGCAGCTCTGGTGTCTTCATGTAGCTGATGTTCCTCCTGCCCTAAAGCCAGAGGAGCTCTCTGAAGATACTGGCTCAGATCAGGCTGACACACTGGAGAGAGACAAAGTGACAGATCGTCAGGTCTTTACTGAGAGACAGGGTTTGGGGAAGGATTTTTCATTTTTAAGGCTGATGAAGATGTTTAAAAGTGAGGTAAACTAAGTATGTTCTCACACCAGGCCTGGTTGCCTTGTAACATGATTACACCCCCTTCCCCCCCCCCCCCCCCCATTCCCCCTGCACTTAATATATCTTGCAGTTCTTGTGTGCTGTAACCAGGTGTTCCTGAATTGTCTCGTATGTTCAGATTTGCAGCAGACACTGCACTTCTGCTGGAGGCCAAAGCCAGCCCTTTGCCACCATGTGAGTTAAATGGGACGGTCAGATTCCAGTTCCATGCTCTGGTGTGGTTAGTGAACCAGGGGCGGGCCCATCTTTGTCTAATATTACTGGCAATAACTTGAAACTCACATCCTCCTGAAGCACTCGCACACGTTCACTTTTTTATTGTCTATTGTCCCGTCTTTGTTTATTGTACAGATAGATAGTTAAAGTAGAAACTTTAGTTCAGATTAATATTTATGGGTAAGGACTATCTTTATATTTATGGGTAATTTCTAGTTCCTAGTTTTTAGATTCTTATATTTCTTAGACAGAATGCACCATTGGGGCGGGGCCTGTGTGAAATGGATTTTCGTTAACTTGTATACTGTGTATATTGTGGTATTGGCAGTAAACCTCTCTTGAATTTTTACTTTACTTTACTTTACTTTACTTTGCTTTGCTTTACCTTGCTTGACCCCTCAAGCACGCCCAGGCATGTCACCGAACTGTGTGTGAGGACCATTCTAAATGAAACATTTCCTTAAAACTATTAATATAAAACGCTTGTGCTGCATCTGGTGGTGCGAACAGTGTATCTGCTCCTCTGAAGCTGAAATGAAACCCACCAAATGTCTGCTGATGTGCCGAGAATTACGGCTAATACATCAAATCCAGAATAAAAGACTTTGTTTTTTTACATACCTGGGCAGTCGAGCCTGTGAAGGTGAACGACTGGAAGCATTGCACGTTCAGAAAAAGCACATTTTCAAAAGCTCTATAGGAAAGCTGTCCTAACGCTGGTTGTTCAGTTTCGGGTCTGATCGGTTTGTGACGTGCGTCTCTCGGGTTCCATGGAACCCTCAGTGTTCTAGAGTGAGTGAATAAGTGACAGATGGATGGTGTCATAAAAGGACTCTATGACATCACACCTGTAGTATAAGACACTGGAAATTAACCTAAACTTGAGCTGTGTTTGAAAAAAGGGCACTCGTTCACTATGTGGGGCACTATGTGAACAAGTGCACTTTTTGGACGCACCCTACACTACGGTTATCCCACAAAACTGGGGGGGTGGGGCTTCAAACGGAGGAGATTCATCCACACCTTGCACTTTCTTTCTCTCTCTTCTCCGCGGGGGACAGTAGTGTCCCCCGGACGGATCTATCTGTCCCGTGTCCACCATCCATTTAACTGTCCCTTCTGCCCATCTTACCACTATGGTCTCTGCTCCCCTGCTCTGGAACTCACTACCACCCGACTTTAGAAACATCAATTCATTTTCACACTTTAAATTCACACTCATAACCTGTTCAAGCGTCTCTCTCTGATTCTTTTTTTTCTTGCCTGTAAATATTATTATTCTTTTTATTTATGTCCTTGTGTGCCAGAAAGGCACCTTTAAATAAAATGTATTATTATTATTATGTAAAGTGTCTATTTGTCATATGTGAACAGCACAGTGTGGAACTCTTTCTCTGTATTCAACCCGTTTAACTCATTTAACCTGTTTAACCCATTTAACTCATTTAACCTATTTAACCCATTTAACTCATTTAACTTATTTAACCCATTTAATGCATTTAACTCATTTAACCTATTTAACAAATGTAACTTATTTAACCCATTTAATCAATTTAACCCATTTAACTTATTTAACCCATTTAATCCATTTAACTCATTTAACCTATTTAACCCATTTAACTTATTTAACCCATTTAATCCATTTAACCCATTTAACCGACTTAACTGATTTAACCCGTGTAACCCATTTAACTCATTTAACCAATTTAACCCATTAAACTCATTTAACTCATTTAACCTGTTTAACCCATTTAACGCATTTAACCCATTTAACTCATTTAACCCAGTTAACCCAGTTAACTAATTTAACCTTTTTAACCCGTTTAACTCATTTAACACGTTTAACTCATTTAACACATTTAACTCATTTAAACCATTTAACTCATTTAACCCATTTAACCCATTCACCAAGTGAAGCAGTGGGCAGCCAGGAACACCGTGCCCTTGGAGCAGAGTGTGGGGACGGTACCTCACTCAAGGGAACCTCAGTGGCGCTACTGGCAATCCTGGGATTCAAACCCACACCCACTCCCAAACCACCAGGCCAACCACCTGCTCACGTGTTAAATATGCTGTGACTCTTCCAGTGGGCTCCTGTAACCTGAAGCTCAGATTGACCAGCAGCTCCGTGAATGGATTGTTTTGATCGCTTAAGAGAAAGCAAGTGTTTTTGCAGAGCTTCATTGGTGACATCTCTTCTAATGTGTGACCAAAACATGTTCCATCTGATTCCATGTCTTAGTAAGAAGAAACGGCTCCAGCGGCGCTCCACAGTTCTTGGACCGCGCTGCAAAGTCTTAGCGAATGAAATTTAAAAGAAATATTTATTTAATTATGGCACAGCACAAGCACACAAGTTATCGTTATTATGATCATATAATATATTCAAAATTCAGATTTTATCAGTCGTTTCAAGAAGCCACCTCGTCTTACATTGTCTTACTTCATGGACTTTTGAGATACAAATGCTTCTATTTAGTAAAAATGGGCAAGAAACAATGATTTTGGTTTGTAAAGTTTGTTGAAATAAAAAGAAGCTTCTAGTTCTTCTCTCTAAATATAATCAGACCAGTGATAAAACATAAGACATGTACATTTTGTTTTCTCCACTTTCATATATATATATATATTAGTAAATGTTTGCATCTGATATTCAGTATATTTAGTTTGATATGAATGACTTACTTGCAGTAAATTCTGACTTTTTATGTGTGCATTTTGCTAACCACCTGCATTATTTGGCTAGATGATATATATATATATATATATATATATATATATCTATATCATCTAGCCAAATATATGTATATATATATATATATACTACAAATCCCACAATTTACAAAATATGTATACACTACGAATATATACCAGAGGATAATCTTCATTTTAATAAATGAATAAACCACTAGGAACGTTACAGACTCCTTTCTTTAAAATAAAAGTCCTGGGTGTTGTGTGGAATGCAGCTGACAGGCAAAATACATAAATGAAATAAAGAAATGAGATTCTGTAGTAGAAACAACTACAGAAATTAGTTGATATATGTTTTTGTTCATGTGGAATTAATATTCTTTTATTGTCTAATTTATCTAAGATTAAAATGGGGGCGATGCTGACAGTATAACGTTTAAAACTGATTCAGTCCGTTCTTTATTAAATTGTTAGAAAACAAGTAAAAAATGCGCCCTAAAGTGAAAACATAAGTGGATGGGCCTATAGACAGATAGACAGACAGACAGACTCAGACAGACAGACAGATGAAATAAAAGTGTTTATTCTCTCAGCGCTGCTGCTGAGGCTGGAATGACCAGAGGGTGGCAGCACCTGAGCTTTAATACACTGAACTCCAGCAGAAGAAGAGAAGACCCGTCCTGTCCTGCACTCGAGGTGAAGAAGTAAGAAATTAAAAACATTAAAAACGTTAAAATACAAACATTAAACAGGAGGACCAGAATCAGGCAGCAGGGGTTCAGCTATGTCTCATCTGCAGTAATGTGTGTGTGTGTGTGTGTGTGTGTGTGTATATGTAGCTACACGTGTGTTTGTATATATTTGTATTCAAGATCCTTTATTCGTCACATACAGTGAAATGCGTGTGCGTGTGCGTGTGCGTGTGCGTGTGCGTGTTGGACGACTTTAGACTCCTCGTGTGTTTCTGACAGGTCAACCTAGACTGTTATAAACTCCTTTATTACATTCTGCACATCCTCTAACCTGCTTTTATTTGCAGTTATTATCACATAAGATAAAATAAGAGGACTTTTTTGGTCCTGAAGGAAACTCTTGTCTTTAGCATGCTCAGTGCAACAATAGAAACACATACATACACATAAATAGACAATAACAGAATAACACACTAAGAGCTAACAGCCCTAGAGAGCCGGGAGCAGTTATAGAGTCTTATTCCACTGGTAGAAATGATTTCCTATGGCGCTCTGTCCTGCGTTTAGAGGCGATGAGTCTTTCGCTGTGTGCTCTGAATGGGGTAGGAGAGATTCTCCATGATACTGAGAAGCTTCTTCAGCGTTCTCCTCCTCCAGGGTCTGCAGTCTGACACCCAGGAAACCTGTCAGATTATTTATTCCTGTCTTCCTTTATATTCACCTTTTTGCACACTTTAACTATTTCATAATACCGTGTTCATGAAAGCTGTACTGTGGCAGCTCTGTTGATGGTACTAAATGTTCTCCTGTTCTTTTGTTGCTGTGTTTTTCTTGCTCTCTCTGCACTCTGTATTTTGTCCTGTCTGCACTTACAGAATATGACCAAAAGTTTAGGGACACACCTGTTTCTCAGGGTTTGGGCCTCTTTTTTTCGAGTGAAGGAAAATCTTAATGCTGAACTAGTGTGTGTGTGTGTGTGTGTGAATGTCAAGTGAAGGCATGAACACGCCACATCACACATTGTGAACAGTGTTAAATACTCTGTTTAACCCATTTAACCCATTCACCAAATGAAGCAGGGGGCAGCCAGGGATGGTACCTTGCTCAAGAGTACCTCAGTGGTGCTACTAGCAGTCCTGGGATTTGATCCCGTTACCTTTTGTTCACAAGGGCATCTCCTTAACCACCAGGCCACAAGCCTGGATTCTGTTCCATGGAATTCATTAACCGACAAGTCTGTGTGTGCGTTTCAGGGGCAACTGTAGGAAGAACATGAAAACTCCAGTCAGCGTGCTGCGCCTGCCCAGAGGACCAGAGCCCAACAGCCGTGGCTTCGACCCGAGCTCCCCTCGCTACATCGCACTGTGTCCAACCACGATTCCAGCTTCGTCAGGCAAGGAAGCGGATTCCATAAACCTTGAAGAGGAGCAGCGATCGCGCTCGGAGCTTCGAGAGCGTTTCCTAAGGAGCCTAATAGCAATGACGGGCAAGGAGGTTCAGTTCAGCCTGTACGAGAAGGTCCAGGTCCAAGCCACGTTTGGAGCTTCAGACATAGACATTCTCAACTTTCAGGTTTCTAATCTACAGACGCCTCTGGGGGTGCAGAAAGAGGCTCTGCTCAGGTGTCAGGACATGATTTCATATTCTTTTCACTTGTAGGTAAAGGGATGTTGCTGATTTGTGTACTCAGTTTCTGAGTTGTGTTCTGTTTCTTATTGTACGAGCCACATGTTTTTGAAGATTGAATTGGGGAAAAGTCACTTCACTTGCAGTTCATATCTCTGCCACAAGATGGAGGTAGAGCTATTGTCATTAAAATTAACATTTTTAATATCTGGTCTGGAGAGCTGAACGCCACTGAGAGAGTTCAGAAATTGTGGGGGAATTCTCAAAGGTGGAACCCAGATAGGACTGTGTCTGGAAAACACTTGTATTTGCACTTTCAAACTCTGACTTTTCTAGTCTAAAATATCAGATTTTCACATTGTGGCTTTGCAATTACTTACTGTGCACTCAAAGAACTGAAACTGTGTTTCTCTCAAGACATTTTGACATTAAACTATACAGCATTGAGTACACAGTGCAGCTCTTCACTGTATAGGTAGTTGCATGATGCACCTTTAAAATCAGAATCAGATTAACTTTATTGATCCCGGAGGATATTTGTAATGTTATAACTGGAAAAATACACACAACAATATACAATATCCAGTCTAAACAAAGCTGAGAAGAACTTGGTGGGAGAAAATGAACAAATACACTATGCTATATACGCAATTGCTGGAAGTATAGAATGCTCCTGAATGACCTTGGTTCTGTTAAACAAAGGGCTTATTTGGACTCTATGACTCTGTTACCCAAAAATTAGCAAATATATTAATACAGTAATCTCCCGCTTTTCGCGGGAGTTACATTCCAAGAGCACCTGCGTATATTGAAAAACCGTGGTGTTGTGTTTTGGGAAAAAAAAAAAAATGCCCGATGATCGTTTTAACCTTCAAACATAGCTGTTTTAACGCTGACCGGTTCTAAAGGAGAACTCTGGCGGTTAAAGTCGTTAGAGTGGATACATCACCGAGCTAAAACTACAGAGATCCTC
>JBBJLR010015287.1:0-13464 GCA_037577145.1 Brachypetersius gabonensis
ACACACACACACACACACACACACACACACACACACACACACACACACACACACACACACACACACACAAAACACAACATCAGCCAAGAGTTTTATGCATCTGGGGCTGTTTATACAGTCCAAAAACAAACACACGACTTGTTCTTTCACCACCACAATGGAGCTATTATGCATTCTGCAAGAAAACAATGAGCCAAAAGCAAGGCCATCATTGCAGAATAGTGCAGTGTCTGAAAAAAGCCCAAACTGCAGCCTTCCAGGCCAAATACCGAACATTCATGGGGCGAACATCATTGGAGAACTCAATAGACCCGCTGTTTGGTGCGAGACCCAGAGATATGGGCCAATTTTGAGAATGTTTAAATGTTAAAGGCTGTAATGATGAATACTGTAAATGGTTTTTGTCCTATTAGCATGACAATCGGTTGGATTTTCAAGTCAAGTGCATCATAAAGACATGCTTATAGTTTCTATTGCACTCAAAGTTTGAGGTCAACAAGCTATAAAAATCAGCACGTTTTCTTTGCTGCAAAATAACTTGCTAAATTAAATCAAAAGCTTTTTCAAAGGATTTTTCTTCACAGAAACTGCAAAACTGAACAATAATAATAATAAACCATCAAAATTGCTACCTTGAGAACAAAGCAAAAGGTCTCATTTCTCATCCCAATGCTGTGGTGCCAGCGTTCATTAGTGAACCTTTGGGCCAAAAGAATTTCAATTTACTCTTTAAACAACGGTGTGGAAAATAAAACTCTCAAACCATTATTTGGGCAAAGCTGACCATTTGAAAGAAGGATGAACATGAAACTGAGCGATTAAGCTAAATATACTGAAGGGATTAGCACATTAGCACTAAAGTGCTAAGAAAACCATTGCAATTTTTCTTACATTTTGTAATTTCTTGAAAGATTTCAAAAGTCCCCAAACCTGTGATGGCCTGTGTATTATCCACTAGACAAATTTGGCTGTTTTTGAATTCAATACTTCTCACAAATGCCTGTAAGTCTATGCTTGTACAGTTTTTAGCTGTTCTTAATAAACAAGAACCAAAATTATGTTCAACTACAAACAGCTTTAATTACTCTTGTACATTTCCATCTTTAATATATTAATCAGAAGGCTTAGATTTTAAGGCATGACTATTGATTGATCTATCTACATGATTGAGTAGTTTCCATCTTATTTAAGTATTTAATTCACAATGATGGATGAGTGCTTTCCCTTTAGTCAAACAAAGATACTCGTCAATCATGAAAGCCTGCTTTTTCTTTTGCCAGAAATGTATCCCGCTCTGGATGACTTTCAAAAAGTGCCCATTTGCGAACAGAGTGCTGCTCACTTTGACGAACGGAGTAGCTGAGAAAAAAGTGCATTCATCTGTTTCTTTAACGCCAGTTCTTTGAGGCCTTTAAATGCACTGTAAAGCGTCAACTGTGTCTTTTCACCAACAGTGTGTAATGACTGTTATTAGGAATACTCTTTATTTTTTACTTGCATTTTTATTTTCTTGGGGAAAATCTGGGAGAGGTCCCTCTCACAGACTGACAGCTTACTGTAAATTTCATGATAAATAATGTTACTTTTGATTTGTCCAAGTAATTCTCGAATGTTCAAAAGTATGCAGAGATTGCAAGCCGTAAACACCACAAAAAGGAATTCTGCAGGAACAGGGCTTAATTCCTGCACATTATATGCTGATTCTGGCTACCTGAACAGCTGTGGAGCCAGTATGGGAGTGATGCTGCTAATAAAAGCTCTGCATGAAGCCGGTGATGGATGTAAGCGTGGTCATTGTGATTTGAAACAGGTTCTACCTACACACCTCTGCATAGCAGCATACAGTTATATTTGATGGCTTGAAAAGTATAATTAAATTACATATAGTTCAGCAATATCTCAATCCAAATGTCTTTACAGGTCACATTTTCTCATTTACACCCCTAACCTGACTGGATATTTTGTTCATTTTGATTAGGAGCCTGTATTTACAGCGAATGCCGTAATAAGGTTTAGTGACATACAGCGCTGGAGAACATTGCTTCAGAAAATAAGTGGCTCCATTACATTACAGTCATTAAATTAACTCATAATTTTACAGAGTTATCTCCTGAGAATGCATGACCAGGAGAAGAGGATCCATCAACACTGGTTCTCTGCAGAGGGTTTCTTAATGTTACAGAGTTGTGCTTATCCAGCAGGAGTCTTTTCAAATGAGAAAATCTTAGAAGATCTTTGAAGGTGACAGTAGTGACGCACACCCCCAGGTTTTCTGGGATAAACTTCGATTCTCGCCTTCTGCCGTTGGAATCAATTGAGTCTACTCTTTGACCCCACTTAATATTAACCAGATAGTGACTATTGACAAATGGATGTAGTGGAAATCCCAGAGTAGATGGCCAAGATTTCAAGATGCAGGACCATTTTGGAGTCAAATGCCCAACAATAGCTAAGACTTTCACTCAGCAAACCTTCTCAAAACGTTTTTTTGTGACATTACAAAACATCATAATGCTTAGAAACTCAAGCAATGCTTACATACTTCTTTATACTCTTAAAAAGTGAAATAGGTGACATAGGTTTTTTTTGCATGCGTTTTGCTTTCAACAGCCATAGTATCATCAATAACAATTATAATATGTAAAAGGTAAACATACTGCATAAAGGTGATCAGTGCAATCAATTAGAGTTTACTCAAATGATTTATTTGAATTAGTTTAACATATAATTCACTCAAATATTTATAAGCAACTTAACTTTTAAGGAACCACTTAACCAAATTAAGGCCAGTGTGCCTAACCATTATAACCAAGATAAAGATAAAAAAAATAAAAGACATTAATAAACATAACTAAAACAATAGCATTCATAAAGTCTTTGTAACAACTTTCCCCCATGATCTCTCAGATCCATCAAGCAAAGCCATTAGCACCAAGGACAGGACAGACAAGGAAATTGACATGAGTTCCTTTCGCAGTCAAGACTCCACTAAGGTCTGACATTAAGTGCTGCAAAGTGATTATTCAGTCATGCCGCCCTCAAACTCCTGCCTCTCTTCTCCACCCTCATAACTTCACCTTCACCTTGACTGGCTGCACCTAAAAAAATGGGGCCTCTGTCTAGAAACATACCCCACAAGCTGTGAATAATAATCCCAGTCTTTCAAATGGGCCTAACAAGATGAATCTGGTGGCACGGAAAGCGCTTAGTGGATGGGTGAGGGAGGTCGCAAGGTAATCAGCGAGTACAGAGAGGGAGAAAATGTTGGTGAAGGGAAGGAGATGAAAAGGAGAGGGTGGGGAGAACTATTAAATGCAGGGTAAGAGGTGTCTCTCTGGCATCTTGTTCTCAGGTTTTATTCTCTCCAGAGACTTGAGTGTAGTGACCTGTTTACAGGGTTGCAAGGTTGACAGCAAAGAAGGTTAGGGCGCTATTTTAGGGGCTTTATTGAACCATCCACATTACATCTCATAAAGGCTATGACTGGTGTGTTATTCATAAGCTCTGAAGATATAAAATCCCTCTGAATTTGGAAACAGAGCCTTTGTGATTTGAATCAAAACTGTCAGCTCTATTTCTAGACGTCTCATTCGGATTAACTGCACCAACCTGCCATAACAGGACAACTTTTCAGAAATAAGTATGCCATTATAATGTAAATGTCTGTCTGCATTAGAGCCTGGGCGTATTATCTGTCTATATTAATGCCTGACTGAATCGAAAACGACATCACCAACGTTGTGACATCCCTGGTCAGCGGCCACTAGAGGCCACCCTGACCTGTCCTGTGTGGACTTTTATTTTGAAATTGTGTATATACACCACTCGGATGAGTGTTCAAAGCTGTTTAAGTTTCCTCTGTGTTCTACTCCTGTGTTACCTATCATTTATGAGTTTACACCTGTCTAGTCTCTTGTGCTTTGGTTTATGTTTTTGGCCCTTGTTCCTTCTTTGTGTTTTGTTAATAAAAGTTCAGTAGAATAAAAATCTGCACTTGCGCCACCCTCTCTCCCTGGAGCCATGCGTACATGACAAACATAGACTGTACATACTGTACTAAAGATCAATTTCAATTCAAATTCACATCCATTTAATTAAGTTCCATAAAATGTAATTACATTCAGTTCCATTCAATTAATTTCCCTTTTCATATCACTTCCAAAGAATTGTTGGTTTAACAGTAGGATTTTTGTCAACAGCAGTAAATCCACAAAAACCTTAATATCAGGCAATATGTATATGAGTCAGGCCCCAGTCCCTATTCACATCCCCAAACCACCTTACACACCAGCCCAGAGCTGACATACAGCATAGTGGTGGAATAAAGAAATGAGACATTGCTGCTGAGAGCAGGAGATATGCAGCTGTGAGTTTTGCGCCATCCCACTTGGCCAAAGCCAATCAGCTTCCAGCCTCTTCCGCTCCGGTTAGAGTCTGCTACTATTTCCAGACCTCATTGTGGAAGTTATGACTGCAGAAACTACGGTAGTCAGACAGACACTGTTTGAAAGTCATGATAAAAACAAATGCAATCGCATGGGGAATGGTGCCAGAGACCCCTTCGGCGGAAAAAGTCTTATAAATTCCAAATAGATTCTTTTTAGTCCCACCACAAAGATAAGCTTACATACAATAGATGCACTAAGGTGAGGTTTTCATTTGAACTGGTCCACATATTTTATTTCCATTTGAAGCATCATTACATAATCAATTGCTGAAACTGTGAGGGGTCCCTAATTGCCCCTATGAAGAAAGCACAACATAATAAGGAGGAGGCAAGTTGTCCACTAGTACCTTATTACAATTCGTGTACTTGGATACACTGTATTTGCAACACAAAGAACTTACTTATATATGCAAGCGCAATGAGAGAAAGAAGGTAAATCAATTCCCTAATTTCCACAAAAAGGAAAAAAGCAAGAAATGTTGTGGTGGCTGGGTCCAGTTAGCAGAGAGACCAGGGACTGGGACTGCAACTAGCTCTCGGGTCACAGTCCTGGTAATCAGCAAAGGGCCAGTCTGCCAGTGTACTGCTTGCATCAGTGACCAGAAATGTGAGTCCCATGCAAGGTTTACAATTATGCCTGAATTCCAAACAGTTTTACTGTGGATATGCATCTACTAGGTTGCAGATTGCATGCATGACAAAGGATTTGAATGGCAGCAGGATGTTACCACCTGGTCATAACTGTCTATTTGCTTTGCTAATGACTCACTTAAAATTCAGACATTCACATCCTTCCTTAAAGTGGAATATTTTTAGATGATGCTGCCACCCGGCATTTGAGGCTATGGCTACTGCTCTGCAAGGTGAAACAATGCACACATTTTAGACTCCTCAAACAATGAAGTCACATTCGTATATATCAGGCACCTCCTGGAGTTAGTTTCAATTATGGTGGATACTGTTCACCATTTACATAATAAATTAAAAATAAAGTTTAGCACAATATATTTACATAAAAACTATGGAAAATCACAACATTCTATTCTCTACAATGCCCATGAAGTCCTTTAAAAGGTTGCACTTAAAGGGTCTCAGTAAAAGCTCCTTTTACAGTGGGGATTGTGTGTTTGTCCCATATCATAGCCTACTTTCCTGCTGTCTTCCCATTTTAACATTTTCCCATATTTTACTGATTATTCACCATCATCCTATTATGAAATATTTCTATCCCGATGGCAGGGGTGTCTTCCAAGATGACAATGTCCCCATTCATTAAGAGTGAGGGTTAACTGAACGGTTTGACTTGTATAGAAATGATGTAAATCAAAGGTAATAGCACCATCATCATAACACCAAAAGCTTTTCAGAGAATGGTCTATCTACTATTCCCCAAAACAATACCAGAAACCTTGCGTTAGTTTTTCCTTTTGTTTGTTTAAATTTTCATTTACGGTTACGGCCAGATGCTATTATCCAGAGCGACATCCATCAGTGCTTAAGTAGTCTATATCTGTTCTTCAAACCTGTAAAGCTAAACTAAAATCAACACCTGCTTTTTACCAAGTTACTGCCAGTTAAAATACACACCTTAACAAACCCTGTCAAAAGAAAAAAGTCAGAAGTTAATACACAAGTAAGGAAAAACATCTGTAACATTTAGCATTTAGTTCCTGCTCTCCCACGCCCACCAGTGCTAGATCTATTACAAATGAAGCACCGCCACAAGCAGCACGGGTAGATAATAACCTTCAGGACATGGAGAGACAGGCGAAGTGAAAAGGGCAATGAAATCTCAACATCGAAAGACCACCACACTGAGACAAGACAAAAGTACAAAAAGATAGATTGAATAAAAAGTGAAGCAAAAAAAGCAACAGTGGAAGAGGAAGAATAAAGAAAGAGGAATTGATTCATACACTGGAGTAGAAAGAAATAAGCTACACACCAGTGAATTGTTCCCAAATGCATACAAACCACTGCCCAGATTCAGATCAACAATTCCTCACCCTGGTTTCTTTGTTTAAGCTCCATTTCTCTGGCTGTTCATACTTTGAATTCATCATCAATTAATGGTAGGAACTGAAGTCCCTGACACATGCCAACATACTTTCAAAAACAATTAAAAAAAACACTGGCAGGCCCAGAATAACTGTACTGTTTCAGTTTTGGGTCTGATGCAGTAATATCATAATGACCAAAAATGATGACCATCTCCCAAAAGTTCTGAAGAGTCCATTTAATCTGCCTCCATGATCCACAGGAAACTAAGGGAGTTGTGAATGAATGATTAAACAGTTTAGTGCAAAAAACAAGAAATCGCCATTTAAAATGGTGCACATCTCTCTATGAACACATTCGCTCTCAAATAAGTGGGTTTTAACTGATGGTGATTAGACTAGAACTCACTACAATCAAAATAAGTTAAGCACAATTTCAAAAAATAAAATCAAGCCTAAAAGTGAAAAATAGCACTGGACCTAAAACTAAGTGTACACTGTAAGAGTGAAACTGTTAAATTATTTCTCAGTCATAAATAATAGACACTATCTAAGAAATTCTGTCATGTGTGGATTTAAATCTTTTACTTCCACTGATTTGATGAAATGTAATCATTGTTTGAATATCTAATATTCATTTTTTGACACTGAATCTAAGTAAAATGGTCATGTGTGCAGTCTCGAACTTTATATAGACTGTACAGCAAATGTGAGTGTAATAGAAGTATTCACCTAAATAATAAACGACTTCATAAGAAGAACACTGCAGTGTATATATACAGTATATAGTATGTAAATATATTTGTTAGAGAAACATAAAGGGAAGGTTTTCCGCAGAAATCTTAAGCTAGTCTGCTCTGTCACTGCTCTTTCTCTGGTAGTGAATCATGGCTGGTGGCTTTATTGTTGCAGTGGTAAACGGTGGAGACGCTTCCTCACTGTAAAATCCCAGCAGCAGCTGTAACACCCAGCCCTGGCTTGCCCTCTTTTTGTCTGTTCTCCCTTGTTTTCATTCCTCCTCTTGCCTCTGGCCATGTGCTTCTGTTCTGCTTCTCGTAGTCTGTCTTTGCTCTGGCCTTATGTCATGCCAGTCACCTGTATCTATATGTCTGTGATCTAAAGTGTTCCTCTGTATTTATACCCCTGGTCTGTGTCTGGCACTTTGCTGACCCTTGTTTTCTCATGTGTGGCCCTGTTTCCAGTTATTTATTGTGTGTTTTTAGTACTGTTAGCTTCAGTCTTCTGGCCAAAAAAATCTACTTACAAACACAAATGAGAATTAAAACACTTCATAAAATCTATTTTTGCCTGAGAATTTTAATTTTGTCCTAAAATGAGTTACATTTATTCAGGTTCCAAAATCGATGAAGTTGAATCACTGCCCTCAAAATGATGCATTTGTGCACCCTTGAAGGCAGTTAAACTGGGTCAGGCCTGATCGCTTTACTGAACCTGTGAAACAGCAGGGACACAGTGGCTCCCAGGGGTCTCGGTGGGCCCTCCACACCACCACAGCAAATGCTTTCCCCTGATCAGGCTGGCTGGACAAGACGAAGGCCTGTATCCATGCTAGATTTCCCACAGTGCCTTTGAAATCCCAAACACTGGCTTTAATCCACTCTGTCACTGCCCTGTTCCCTTTGCTTAATTCAATCAAATGGAGCCGGCAAGCCTCTGGGGCTTTCCATTATTTTTATCAAGGCTCCTCTTCGTCCTCGCTGGGAGTTAAATAAGTCTTTCTTTCAAAAACTCACTCCGTGTTCCTCCTTCTACATAACCAGCATTGAGATTTTGGTGCAAAAGACAAAAGCACAGTCTTTTTTACAGCAAAATCTAAGGAACTGGATTACTATATTGAAGCAAATGCAAATCCACAGATACACACTGCTAGTGATCGCTAGTGTACACTTAAATAAAGCCAAAAATGGCATGCTGCCATAGAGTTTTTCCTCTTCAAAATGATTACATTTACTCTTAAAATGTTCTCTTAAGATTCCACTGTTGTTACAAGTCAAATAGCTGTTTTTATCTTAAATAGACCAAGCTTTCAATGTATTTTTCTTTTTAGTGAAACCACTAGTGGTTCAGCTGCACTTTACTCAAAATTAATTGTCTTATTATTGTCTTAATTAATAAGTGATAATGCCACAAGAAACCCTTCATGGACCCCCATCTTATGAACTGACACCCTTTCCCAGTCTGATTGAGCTGATTGAGCAAATCAAGAACATCTGAAGAAGTGAATTAACTGGAGATTGTCAAACTGGACAAAGCAGGAAAGCTGATTTCCAAGACGAGTCCTTTTTTAACATTGTTCTATGGCAACACTCCAAAGACCATTTAGATCTCTTTTGTTTTTAACAACCATTGGTATAAGTGAGTCTAAACTACTACGAAGGAACAGAATCATACTTTGAACCATCAACTAAATGAAATGAAATAATGAAGGTCCCACCATGATCTGAATACAGGTCTTTTACAAACTTTTACAAAAGCAAATAGCTGCTGTTCAGCCTCTCATACTCTTCTGTTATTCTCCCCTGCATCATCAGAGAGCAATATCAATCAATAACCTGATGGTGCATTCACTGCAATTAGCTTTTTTTTTTGCTTCATTACATTAAGGAATTCAACCCAACATGTTAAAAGTTACTGCAGCATTGATTATTGCAATATTGGCTGTAATGCATTACTTATAGCACTGCATCAAACGCAGCCCTAGTTACAGCAGGCACATATTCAACACAAGGGTACTCCAGTAATTCCAGAAATGACCATTGAGCTATGATCACACTGACCAGTCACAGATGTCAGCAACCTGAAATATGTTCTGTCATTTTGAGCAGGTCAAACTGAATTCACACACCAGACTGGAAATGCAATATGTAGCAACGCAACTGCAATATGACATTTTGTCCATTAATAGTGTAAGATCTCATGAGGAGCTCAGCATATTTCTGCAGTTTATGCTGCAGTTTTGCTCTGTCTCTGTCATAACTAACCAATGTCTTGGATGTAATAACTTGAAGTTGAATTATTAATTTTCTCTCTGTTTCACTGAAGTTCATGCTGGAATTATTGCAGCTTAAGAACCAGGGCGGCAGCTTTTAAGAATACTTTAAAGTGATGCGGAGTGGATGTAACAGTGAAGTGGATGAGGCAGGGGAAAGTGCGGCTGGTGGTAAAATGAACTTAACATGATAAATCCGAAGGGAGAACTCATTTACTCCAGAGGATGCTTTGAAAGATATGAAAATGAGACCTTACCGAATTAGAGCTACTTAAAATTTTAAAAGAGTATAAATGGGATACGGCATACAAAAGCAGGGGAGTTCAGTAAACCAACGAAATGTCACTGCCGAAACCAGGCCGGGTGAGGTCACTGAAAGGTCCTCAGTGGAGCTAATAGAGAATGATGTCTCTACGGCGGGAGTGCTTTATATCAATAGAAGCTGTCAGATTCGACTACAGTGTTATCACTGGTCTTCATCAGGACATTTTCATCAGGTCAGAAGAAATAATCTCTTGCATACACTCACAGGATCCATGATATATTGCCTGTTAATCAGTTTAGTGATACTGGACACAGATCTCACAGAAGGCTATAATTCTAACCACACAATGCAAATGAGCCTTCTGGTTTTATATAGTGTGCTATGTAGGGATGGGTACTGAGAACTGATAGAACTGGTCAATACTGAAATACAGATAAGCTACTGAAATCTGTATTTATGCAGAGTAAAGCATTCTAACAGGGCAGTTTCAAATGGTGGATGCTATATTGTGTCAGTGGAGGGACGGGAGGGGCGCTCTCCACATCACCAGCACACATTTGATGACCAGACATTTGTAGCTCTTGCTCCTCCCTCCTTCATGCAGTGCTTGTATAGCTTATTATTTCACCAGACGAGTCACAATAAAATAATTTTTGAATGTTTTCACACATTTTCATGTGATGTCTTTATTTTTACCACCAAACTAAAGGGAGCATTATCAAATAGAATATCAACAAATACTGGTATTGATAAACAGTACCAGAATCGATAGCTGTCGCTGTAGAAGTAAAATCCCAACCATCCCTAGTGCTATAAGGATCCAAACCAAAGTTACAGACACATGTTCCGTCTGTTTGTTTTAGATTCAATAATAACCTTGTTAAACTTGGTTAGCCATGTATTATAATACACTTAAAGCCCAGTTTACAATTGCAATATGTACTACTATTATTGCAATGCTATTCATTTTGTCCACATCCTGCAGCTCCAGTGTGCAGGTTTCATAAAGCTGTAAATAAAAGGAAACACGAACTGTACAGGCTTAGCAAAGTTTTAAGCTTCTGCTTTGTCTCAGAGTTGATAAGTCTTTTAAACACTTTTATCCTGTGGACACAAAAAGATCCACAGCTGCTTGTGTGGTGCACTGCATAAATACAGCGTCTAAAAACAAAACAAAACACAGGTGTTGGCACCCATTGGCCATGCACAGCCTGCTGTGTGAGTGATGAATTGCTTACATAAACCTGAGCTGAATGGGGCGTTCTTTTACGCACAACTGTCCCACAGCCTTGAGCTAGGGGACGCGCTCCCTTTGCCAACCGCCTGTCTGTGATTTTTTTTTCCAGAATGCGCCAGAGTGTGTGTAATTTCTGACAGATTAGGTCCTTTGCATGCAGCTGCAGATGACAAGGTGCCACACTATTCTTCTGCACTGTGACAAATGGCATATGATAAACTGCCGCCGCAATGAATATAAAACGCTATAATGATGCTTTTTCGCATTCTCTTCATCCGGTTTGGTTCCTCTTCCCTGCCAAACCTCGCCGCTGTAAAACTCCCGGCCCCTGTGCTTAATCACATTACCCTTGAACCCCCCACTCCACTAATGCTTTCTGACACGATGGGGTGCGACGCGCCCTCGACGAGCTGTCACTCATGCCCAGGAATGACATCAGTCCGGCCCTCTCCTCTAGTAGCCTGACACAAATTAGCCCTGACACTACAGCAGCATACCACCCCACCAAAAGCCCCTGCCTCATACGGACCCCAGAAGTGCATCATACGGAACTTACGGAAAGGTCCTTCTAAAGGTCACCCTGAATGCTAATATTATAGACTGGCAAACGTTTGGCAGTGTTTCCTTTGGCTCAAGAGGTGTGGTGTCGCAGTGGGCAAGCAATTTCATTTTGGCGAAGAGTGGAGGCGATTTCAGTTTGTTAAACTGGGGATGGCTTGCAATTTTGGTTTGTCAGACGGGGGGATTCCAAGGATTGGGTTTGTGGGGGTAGGGATTGTCAAATGGTGAGGTGGGTTCCCTTTTTGGGTTTGTCGAACGGAGGCACTGACGAGGTTTTGTCAATGTGGGGATTTCATTTTGTGGGTGCTTTTGTTTTGTTGTGGGTAGGAGAGTTGCTTTGTCAACCATTGTAGCCGTTTTCATTTTGAGAGCGGGGGGTGGGATTTGGGTGGGGTTTGTTCGGTTGGTTTATTTCTTATATTGATGTGGAGGTAAAGATTTTAGCAGTGTTCAAGAATTTTTGTGAGGTACAACAAATGAGCCGGTGTCTCACTCACTACTACTTCCAACACGTCAACTGCAAGAACTGACAGTTCACTTGCTGACTAATATATCCCTGCCTTCCACGGGTGCCACTGTAACAAGGTAATAAACATTGTTCAGTTGTTTCACTACTTTCCATTAAAGTGTCACATGTGTTTTGTAAGCTATGAACTTTTTACCTTAGACAGTCGATCTATAACTACATTACACTGAACGTGGGCTGCTTCCAAACAGCTGACAGACTGATTGATGGATGGAGTGAGTGCTGTGCCATACACTCAAGAGGACAACCCAACGAACATCACAAATATGCACTGAAGAAACGCTGCTTGACGAGAAGCACTTTATTAGAAATCTTTTCATTTGACTGGATATGCGTTTAATGTTTTGGTTACACACCTTTATAAACTGTCTTTATAGAGTATATATGTCCATCCTTATTCGCTGATCATTACTGTATCCACAGTAACCACAGTACAAAAAATATAATCATCATAATTAGTAAAAGTCATTTTGTTTACGGTGGTTATTTATTTTTATTTTATTTTTCAGTAGTTTCCACTGCATTTATATTACTGCTGTATTTTCAACATGGCCTGTCTGTGAAGGCTGGCAAGGTCATTATCCTTTATGTATGATTGTTGATGTGTCTCGGAGTAGTAGACAGCCTGCAAGACATGATGAGCACCACAGTGTTCGATCATGTCATGACCTCATTTGTCTGAATGGTGTGTGCACCTACTGCTGAACCATAATGATTTATACGCCTCCAGCTTTTTAGCTGTATGTATTTGTTTTGTGCCTTCTCTCAGTCTTAGCGCGGGCTCCGTCAGTAGAAATGATTTGCTTATTTTGTGTAAACAGTATCTGACATCACAGTAAGAAAGAAAACTGATTAATTGCACTAGAGAAACCCACTGTGTTCCTACAGCTTGAAGGTTGACTTTGAGTGCAAGACTTTTATTTTCCAACTTTATTTTTCAGTAGTTTCCAATACATTCATACCTCAGCAGTATTTTCTACATGGCATGTCTGCGAAGACTGGCAAGGTCATCATCCTTTATGTATGACTGTTGATATATCTCAGGGTAGCGAAGGCCTGCAAGACGTGATGAGTAACACGATGTTCGAACATGCCATGACCTCATTTGCCTGACTGGTGTGTACACCAATATGCTGTACCATGATGATTTATGCGGTTTCAGCCTTTTTTTTTAAAGGCTGTATGTATTTGGTTCATTAGCCCCGAGGTTCTAGGACACTGTCTTATACTCTCACTCTGAAACCACTAGAATGTCTTATATAACGCTGAGTGAGCTGCCAAGAGCAATAAAGCTCCAAGTTTGATGGGGAGGAAGCTGAGCAGAGGAAGATCCAACCTACAGACGGGGTTTCTAAAGTGACTGGTCTAAATTTTGCTCTCTCTCTCTCTCTCTCTCTCTCTCTGTTTCTCTCTCTCTCTTT
>JBBJLR010015331.1:0-13461 GCA_037577145.1 Brachypetersius gabonensis
GTGTGTGTGTGTGTGTGTGTGTGTGTGTGTGTGTGTGTGTGTGTGTGTGTGTGTGTGTGTGTGTGTGTGTGAGTGACTCAGATGGACTGCTCTCTTTCTGGTAGACTTCTCATGGGTTCTGAAGCTAAGGCTGCCTCCCTCAGCACTACCATATGATCCTCAGCGGCATGCAGTGATTGGTCGATCCAGTCCATGCTGCCGGTCATGTGACAGGCGTTCCGCGTCACCAGCACCAAGTGACTGACAGACAGTAGCAAGGCCGTTGCTCTAAGGGAACACAGTCAAGAAAACACTCAGAGCAGAATGAGCAAGGCAAGGTCATTCTCGGTTTCAATCATTATGCAACACAACCTCCCTCCATGTTAGTCTATATGTGAGATATTTAAGGCACATCTAAAAGTGATAAATCAGATTTACACAGTACACATACATCATTGGGGTCGTAAATCATCACACACTTGCCTTAAACCACAGTTGTTAAGTTTTCTCAAATAGACTTGCTTATGTGGTTTCCAAAAGTCTATGAATGTGGAAAAAAAACATGACCAAAAAAATTGAAATTCTACATTGAAATTTAGATTTGCAAGGTATTTACATTGCAGTGTGAAACCGTGTAAGCAAGTCTGTTTGAGGTTGGTTAATCATGTGATCCTTTAGATGTGCAGTTTGTATGATGCTAATTATTAAATACAAAAAATACATAAAATATGATTTCATTAAATGTTAGATACGTTAGCCTCAAAGCTCTAGTGGAGCAAACTTTAAGTGTCTTGGCTAATAAGTCATAATATAATATGGTTTTGAGGAGAATACACTTGTTGTGAGTTTTTTCTCACAGCTCCTATTATCAATACTTGAGAGGTGAAGTAAGTGGTCACCTGGCATCGAGGAGGATGGGGTCCAGCGGGGGGTACATTGACCGAACAACGTCATCGACCCTGTGAAATAGAGATTATTATATTCTTATTGTTATGCTACACAGCATGAAATTCATGTTTACGTGTGTGCTCGGAAAGGACCAGGATCTACGACTGTGGGTTTGAGAGCACAGATAGAAAGCCTTCCTATTTGTGACAGTTTGGTAGGAAAGAGGAAACAAAGATGAATGATTGTGACCTCCAGAATAATTGCTATAGATTGTGGAGAGAGTCTATATGGTGGAATGCCCTTTATATGTGTTCTCCCATCTCAACCAGTAGAGTAAGACTGAGTGCTTCTCTCTTGGCAAAAGGACAGGGCATAAAAGTGAAAGGGTCCCAAAATTTGTGGGCAACTTTTTGAGAATTTTTTTTATATATACTTATAGATAAACACATTGATTTCATATACACTTGTATTTTACCATATTTTCCAAAGGTGGGCGGCACGGTGGCGCAAGGGTTAGCGCAGTTGCCGCACAGCAAGAAGGTCCTGGGTTTCCTTCCGGCATCAAAAGCATGCATGTATTGGGGATAGATCGATTAAGCACTAAATTGCCCCTTTGTGTGACTGTGAGTGTGAATGATTGTCTGTCTCTGTATGTGGCCCTGCGACCTGCTGCCAACTGTCCAGGGTGTACCCAGCCTTCGCCCATTGTAGCTGTGCTAGGCTACAGTCCCCCCGAACCCGAGTGTGGGACAAAAGGGTCGAAAATGGATGGAGGGATGGATATTTTCCAAAGGTGGCTATAATTATGGGGGGCATCATGGTGCAATATAAAGGCATGCGGTTTCCTCGTTTACCTTGGGCTTATGCGTTTAGCCACCGTGATGATGTCACTAAGGCTGGCCGGAGCTTTCACCTTTGCCCCGGAGCCCATCGTCATGGCAACAAGCTTCTCCGTTAGCGTGTGGCATATCTGTACGCAAACACAACCCATTCTTTGAATGACTCGGTCACTAACAAGACATTTCAAAGTAAAGTAGTCGTCATGCATGATTACCACTGACTCTAGAGTAGCGCGTACTCTAGAGTAGAGCAGCGAGGCCTGAAAAATTACCTTTAGAATGGAGATACAATGAGACACTAAACCACTAAAAGAGAGAGAGAAAGAGAGAGATGAGAAGACTGTTGAAATCTATGGAGATGTTGGTAATGATATTGTCTGCGATTATAATCACGAGTCGTCATTATGAGCATGCAAATGGAGATGATGAAGAGGCCATACGATGCATCCTCAATCCACTCCTCATTCTCCAGAATGGCCTCTATGTGGGGGTTGGTTATGACCACATCATCCAGCTCCAGCTCTGATGGCTCGCTCTGAGTCTCCATCGCACCAATCAGGTCCAGCGTGGGCCTGAGTGAAAGAAACATTTTTGTGTAAAAGTGTTCATTCACCAAGTGAAGTGCTGGGTAGCCAAAAATACACCCACTATATGTAATCTAGGTATTTGAGCGTCATTAAGTGGCCTCTTATAGTCACATGTGAACACAGCACAGCACACCGTGAACAATGTGAAATTCTTTCTCTGCATTAAACCCATTTACCAAGTGAAGTGGGGCGCTGCCACCAATGAGGGGCAATATCTTGCAATATCTTGCTCAAGAGTACCTCAAAGGTGCCACTAGCAGTCCTGGGATTCGAACTCATGACCTTCTGATCATAGGGGCAGCTCCCTAATTACTAGGCCACATTCAATCATCATTGAAGGCTGATGAAGTCTCATAGTAAAATACAAAGAAATACTGTCCAAGTAGTAAAACCTGAATTTCAAATAAATAAAAGCCTATATGTTAGTATTATAAGACAGAAGAGACTCTGGACTGATGGGCTCTGTACAGGAGCAGTAACGAAATACATACAACACCACGTAATGGAAATAAGTTAATAGTAAACAAACAAATGTGTGCAAATTTATAGTTCTCCATTTCTGTTTGTTGTATGTAATATATTGGGGAAACAATTAAATATAGAATATGCCATGACTTTTGCACAAGCCCTACCTAATGTTTAACATGGCATGTTAAATGCCTCACATAAACAGTAACTGTGCATTAAAAACGTGCAGAAGTGTGTTCTCTGTAGAGGATGTGCTTATTTTCATTTGACCAGGGTTACCTGAACTGCATACATCTCTGTAACCTACAGTCAATTATTTTGCTCCACAAAGTGTATTGCAACACTTTCAAAAAGCAAATAATCCAAAATTAAGTAAATTGATTACATAAATTAATATAGTAATAAAACAGGCTATCAACAAACCCTGGACTGAAGTGGTTATATACTGACCTTTGATATTTGTGCTTCAGAGGTCTAATTGGAAATATAAGGACCATCTTCAAAACCATTTGTAAATTTAGAGGTGTCATTTTTTCATAATTTAGCACAATTTTCATACAATTTTCATACAATTTTCTCACATATAGAGCTAAATGGGTTAAGAAAACTAAATGTTGCGCTATAATTATAAATGTTGACCGTTTTAAAAATGCCGACTCTAAATTTTAATTTTAATGTACCATGTACCACTTTTACAAACGGTGAGTTATGCTTATTGGCCACGCCCCGTGATTACAATTGGCTGTTACTTAGCAGGGGGCGGGACTGCGTGCTGTGATATGCCTTCACCAACATGGAAGAGTTGCCTTAAATGATCTTAAATCTAAATGTTAAATATGAATAATATATCTTACAACTTCACAGTTAGATAGAGCTCGGTGAGACTTTTCCAACGAGTACTGTTCACTTCGAACAAAAGTAATGGGACACCCCGGCGAGGTGAATGGAATAACTCTCCCGTAACTATTATGGCAAACGTCTTTGGAAAGGTCTCATCAAGCCCTAACTGTGAGGTTTCACAGAGAAAAGCCACGAGCATGTTCCTTGGGGGACAAAAGTATTGGGACCCCCGTGCGAAGAGTCTCAATACATTCGTCAGTCTTGGCTTTTTTGAGTGAAGTTACTCCAAACTGCTGATATTTTGGCAAGTCTCACATACAATAGAAACTGTTATCACGTGATGCATTTTCTCGCGTTATGCACGTCGCAAATCACGTTATGCGTGCTGTAAATATGTATTTTTTTGCGGATCGGATTACTTTTTTCCCCTCCCGATTTCTGATCCAGTAATTTAGGTCAGGATCGGCGCATCTTTAGTGTTCATGCAGCATTAATAAACGTTTGAGGCTGGAATGGATCAGTGGAGGAATGGGAGTGGCGCTCTGCACATCACCACACATTTATTGACTAGGTATTTGTCATGATCTTCATTATTTATAAAAGAAACTCAGGACACAGTTTAGCATTTCTCTAAAAGGCCAAACTAATAATTTTCCACATCTTTTCATGGGATTTCTTTACGTTTTACTTTAATGAAGAATATTATCAATAAGGGTCTTGATAAGTATTAGTATCGATAAGCAGTATGAGGATGGATATTTGTATCAGTGAAATACCATTCACCCCGCTTTACATTTGTGCCATGTGGCCTTATGCAGAGCAACTTATAATAATTAGTTACAAAGATAGTCCCCCTTGAGGAATTGAGAGTTAAGTGTCTTGCTCAAAGACAGAATGGTAGAAAGAGGGGGTTCGAACCTGCGACTTTGTGGTTCTCAGGTTCACAGTCATGTGTTTTACCCACTAGGCCGCTAAGTATAGAAAAACAGTTACTTAAGTGTTTTCCATCTCTGACTTTTTCCCAGCAATATAACAGAAGTATGTCCATTTTTAGTCGTGTTTGGAGTTGTGGTCTGGAGTGCTTACTTTGACTCTGGGTGATGTAGCAGGTCAGGAGGGTGGCAGTAGCGATGGCGACACACCACCACCAGCGCCACAAACGAGGCAAGGAAGATGGTGGCCAGGACTCCGATGGCTACAATCACCACCGTCTCCATGGTGATGTTGACAGACGTAGGGGCAGCGCAGGAGGTATCGATCAGAGGCTTCAACGTACGTCTGCGTCGAAAGGTCAGAGTTTATCTGAGGGAACAGAGGAAATGTGCTTCCTTTCAGACTTGTTTGCTCTGCAGTAAACTGACCAAGACGCCTCTGGAGTAGCTGAGGGACATAGAACGTCTCACATAATAGCTTTTTATAGCGCAAATTAAAAAAAACCTGAACATTTAATCCAAACCACAGCATCATTCCTGAACAATCAATAGGTATGAAAACTGCAACAGCTGTACATGACCACTAAAACCTTTGTCAAATTGCTTAAACGAGGTATTCCACCAATCTCTCAGAGCTTTCTAATCTGAGACAGGTTCTTTGTACAACGTTTCTATAAAGTGATGGTGAATAAAACCAAGGGTCACATTGTCTGCAATGGAAATATAGCCATTTCATCCAAACCCACAAGTGAACCGTCATGCCTTCTGAGTTTTGTTCCTTATAATGGATGTAAAAAATATATTTTAATTTAAAACCTTTTGGCAGAACTAGCATAAAACAATATCTCAGGTATCGGGAAGTGAATTTATAACCGTTACATATAATACCTTTATTTATTTCTGAAACTTTCTAGCAGGAAACTCTTCAGATGTCTGGTTTCTGTCATCACCACTGTAAACATTTCTGACTTGAGGAGTTTTCAAACCGCACTTGACTCTGTTTACATCTTGAGTGTCGTGGTCAAACAGAGAACCACTTTCAGCGACAGACTCATCAGCATAAAGTGCCTCGCTGAACACCGCAGAAAATCCTTCCTATCCACTGCCGTCAGACTCTATACAGCGCCTTGCAAATGTATTCACCCCCCTGGCATTCTCTCTATTTTGGTACCTTACAGCCTGGAATTTAAATGGGTTTTCAATTTGATTTTAAATGATAAAACTAGAAAACAAACAGATTAATGTTAAAAGGGGGAAAAACATGTTTTAAATAATTCTAAAAAATGGAAAACTGAAAAGTTTCCATTTGCTTTGAAGCTCCAACTACTACCTTCAAAAGACAATTAATTAGTTAAATATGATCCACCTAAGTGTCAAATGATCTCAGTATATATACACTTGTTCTGATAGCCCCCAGAGTCAACACCTGTGCTACACCACTAAGTAACTAACCTCTACTAACCACTACTGTCAAGCAAGTGACAGCGGATAGAGGAATTCTCCACACAGGTCAGAGACAAAGATGTGAGAAATACACATCACACATCAGGGTTGGGTTATAAAAAAATCACATACCCTGAACATCCCAAGGAGCTCCATTAAATCCATTAGTAGAAAATGGAAAGATTATGGCACCATAGCAAACCTGCCAAGAGAGGGTCGTCCACCAAAACTCACAGACCGGGAAAGGAGGGCATTAATCAGAGTAGCAACCAAGAGGCCAAAGATAACCCTGAAGGAGCCGGCGGCTCTACTGCAGAGAGGGGAGTATCTGTCCATAAGACCACAATAAGACCCACACTGCACAGAGCTGGTCTTCATGAAAGAGTGGCCAAGAAAATAAGGCAGACTGTTTGAAACTGTATTAGAGACTCCTCTAAAATGTGGAAGAAGGTGCTGTGGTCAGTTGAGACTGAAAATTGAACATTTTGGCCATCAAGGACAACACTGTCTGGTTCTTTTGCAAGGCACTGTAATTCCTCCCCTGTCAAATAACCACCCATCAGACTCTATAACTCATCCCTCGCCACACACCCACTTATCAGACTCTATAACTACTCCCCCCTGTCACATATCCACCCACCCATCTTTGTGCTCTCTTTGTGTTTTAAATATTTATTTAAAGGATTTTGTCTCAGTAAAAACTCAGGTCGTGCAAGATGTGTCTGCAGGCATGCTGCGTAACAAACAACTAAATAACATGAAATTACTTGCAAAAATGTCTGAGGGTACACACACACGCGCGCACTGTTAATGTAATATAAACACGCTGACATGCCTGTGCTCTGATGAAGCCGAACAGCAGAAAAAAGAAACACAATAAACATAATAAACTTAATAATAATAATAATACACAGACTACACATGTAGCAACTCAAAGTGCTAAATCTGCTAATAAAATAATATAAAACCAGCAATCTTTGAGTGTTGCATACTTTCCTCTTCTGAGCCAAGGCTTCTGTAGAGTAGTGCTGGAAATAAAAGTGTGTCAGTTAATACCTCATGGTATTAGATATGTTCACCATATATTACAGCATCAGCATCACAATATCAACACCTCAGCAACATTAACATTCTAATATTATCACATTATGTTACATTAAAATTACATAACTGTTTAAGAACAGTTTAGAATATGGGTGTACTAGAAGAACAAGTGTATGAATGTGTGTGTGTGTGTGTGTTTGCATCTATCAGAGCCACACCTAGGAGACCTTTCGCCCCGAGCTTAGTTAATTATTACATTTCCTCATAGTCTTGGTGTTCCTGGTGTCAGTACTACACTGTCCATACTGTATATTATGGATGTGTGCGTGTGGGTGTATTTGTGGTGTGCAAACTGTCGACAGTGTAAATGTTCTCTCAACGGGAAAATATGCTCCTTAAGGTCCAATTGTGTGCCTTGAATAAGTTATAAAGGTTCTCAGCATTCACTTTCACTTATTTGTACTCTTTCATAATGTAACCTTGAATTAGTAGAAGAAAAGACAGGGAGGCAGTGCAGAGTCCATGCAATAATTGTTTTATTTGTTTTGAATGTCAGTCATTATAATTTAGTTCTATTCCTTTATGAAAGCTACAGTGGATTTAACTTTAGGGGAGGGATACAGTATAGTTACAGTTTCTACAAGTCAAAAAATCCAAAGGATTTTCAATAACACACATTTCTGGTTTATTTCTGTATTATCAAGTGTACTAAATGCTTTGGTTCAAGTGAAGGAACCATAACGAAAGAAATGAACCATTATACTGCTCTTTACGTTTCAGCATTACATGCAAAATAGTACGTAACACTATAAGACACTATTTGGAAAAAAGTATTGGGACACCTGAGTATTACTCCAGCATGGACTTTAATGATATTGCAGTCAAATACATAGACTTTAATATGGAGTTTGTCCCCCATTGCAGGTATAACAGGTCTCTTCTTGGAAGGCTTTCCGTAAGATTTTGGGAATTTGTGCCCATTCACTCTGTAGAGCATTTTACAAGGTCAGACACTGATGTTGGATGAGAAGGTCTGGCTCACAATCTCTGTTCCAGTTCATCCCAAAGGTGCTGGATGGGGTTGAGGTCAGGACTTTGAGCAGGCCAGACTGTACCAATTATATTTTGAAGTTTATGTATTTTAATGCAATGTCATGAAAGTCCCTGTTGGTGTAATTGTCATGCGTCATAATGCTTTTGTTCATATAGTGATTTTGGGGGAAACCAAAAGTGACAAAGCTGGTCAGTTTCTCAGTCCTGGGCAGTTTCATAGTATGTTTCTGTGTGTAGCATTCAGCCCACCTTTTACAGTCCACTTTATTCTGATAGGAGTTCCATGAATAGTTCAAATGTATTTCCAATACAGTTTAAATTTCATGTTAATAAAAATCAGTTTAATGCTACTCATTTTGATTTCGAATACAGTACCGATACCATCGCTGTCTTAGGGATCTAAGGCCTTTGCCTGTGTTAACTTTTTTGGGGGGTTGGGGTGTTATACAGGCACTGGCGAGACACAAAGAATTTCAAATATGCCCATTTCCCAACTGCAGGGCCGTAAGACTTAAACTCTAAACAGCCACAGCAGGGCAGAGTACAGCCTATACTCTGAACAGTACTGTAGCATATACCCTGCATAATATCATAGCATATACTCTACGATTAAAGCATACACTCTTCATAGTATTACAGTATATACTTTACATGATATTATTGCACATACACTGCATAGGAATATAGCATATACACTGCATAGTATTATGGTGTATACTCTGCATAGTATTAAAGCATATATGCTGCACATTATTTAAGCGTATAGTAATAAAGCATATACTCTGTGTAGGATTATAGCCTATACTCTGCATGGTATTGAAGCATATACTCCGCATAGTATTACAGCATATACATTGCATAGTATTATAGGATATACTCCGCATAGTATTACAGCATATATGTGGCATACTATTAAAGTGTAAACTCTTCATAGTAGTATAGCATATACTCAGCAAATCATTATTGCATTTACTCTGCACAGTATTAAAGAACATACTCTGCATAATATCATAGCATATACTCTGTATAGTATTATAGCATATAGACTGCATAGCATAGAATTGACTCAGATCATAGGTCATTATTAAGGTGATCAGCAGAACTAAATGTGATATAAAAGAAATAATTCTTTTCTCCGAAGTGCTGCCTCACTTAAATTAGCCTGGCATTGGAAAGCTGCTGGACTCTAAACACTACCAGACAACTGGCCCTATCACACAGATATCTAATATTCCATTTATTGCTTAATTAGGAATGACAGTAACCTTACAGCAAGAAGGGAAAGAACTCGATAAGCCCTATTCTCTCCACAGGGGTTTTCTTCCAGGCACTGAGACAGGGGAAACTGAGCCAGGCCAAAGCTTTTTTACTAGCCTCAGCAAATAAGTGGGTCCACACTGCAACAAATCAGTTCTAACCGTTCTAACTTGTTCTGACAGTGTTTGTTTGAGCTGGTACATAACAAGAGCAGGGATTGTAATGTAATCTAATGAATGCTGATGAAGGTAAATGTACTTGGGGCTAATTCATGTGTGTGCACTATCATATACGTGTAAGATAGTACCCGAGGCCTGATAAACAACTATTTCATATTGTGTCATTATGAACTGTTTTTGAGATTAATCAAAGCTTGATAAAGCTCTTTAAGGCGGCGGGAATGGAATTGTCCGTGGAGCCGCACACAAAAAGCCTACTCAGGATTTTTTCATATAATGGTGTAACATGTATATGCCACATTTTAGCAGATCTGCACAGGTTGAATTCCTATTTTGTAAGTTTTTCTTCATTTGTGAGATAAATGGAGGTCAAGAGGTCACTAGGCTCTCATTTCTGATTGTCTGAGGCAAAATGTATACAAAAAAGATAAATAGACCAGAGTAACACTGACACGACTGTTTACACTGAAACAGGAAAGGAGGGAGGGTTTGCACTTTAAGGTCTGCAAAAGGAGACACAGTAACTTCAACAAGACCAAATGTACAAGCACAAATCGCCAAACTGCCAAGTGCGTGTGTGTTTTATATATATATATACACACACACACACACACACACACACACACACACACACACACACACACACACACACACAGAGGAATCTACAGGATTTGGAACTGTGTCGTTTCTATTGTTTTGCTGTATTTTAACATATCAGAAACCTTATAACCTATTGGAATGTTCCAATTTAAAGCCCATGCTGTAATATAATGCATACACCGCCATCTCTTTAAAGAATCAAGACATTTTCATATCTGCAAACTGCAGCCCAGGCTGAATGTACAGATCACACACACTCATTCTTTAGTCAAAAACACAAGCTTTTATAGATGAACAAGCACATGCAGTTTGTATGAGAGAATGTAACACACCTCCTCCTAACTTAGTTAACAATTTAGGAAATCTGGGTTACTTATATTTTAAGGTCAAACTTTTCTTTTTCTTTTGCGAAAAAAATCACAAAAGCCAAACCTTGATCATGGTATCTAAACATCAATAAGTCTAAACATCAATAAGTCATCAATAAGTCTAATCTTTACATGGTGGTCTTCGATAGAAAACCTCCAGACTAGATTTTCCAGATTTTAGCTTCTATTCAAGATGTTTTACCCAGTTTACTTTTTGTTTTAGTTTAAAAACCAGGCTTTTAGCCAACATCCCAGAAGTTTTACTTAAAAATCCAAGACTCTACAGTCAGTATCTTAGTAGGAAAAGTGGTCTTTGTCTCCAAGCCTTGTCAGTTCGTGCCTTTGCACAGAAATGCAATGAACAAAGTGTCTACATTTAAACTCATTGGAAACGTAATTTTTTTCTGCTTCTTGAATATAATAACGCACCCTAAAGCCATCCTGTCTTAAATAAAACATGAATCATTTTAAACAGGAATATTTCGTTCTCTTACCTGTATTTGTCCATGTTTTTTGTTTTTTTCTCACGAGATTCGCCTCGCGAAACAAAGCACCCAAAGCGCGCGCGAGGCGGAGACGGCGCGGAGGTCTCCGGAGCGCGTGGAGATAAAGTAGGTGAACACCAGAGACCTAAACTTCGCTCGGCTTTTTTCGGCTTTTACCGGCAGGTGGCAAGCACGAGCCGAGAAACAGGTGGGCCCTTATTCCCCACCCGTATTCTGACATGCCCCGCCCACTGCTCTGGGATTGGTCAAAATGGCAAGCCTATCCTGAAACAGGCGTATCCTGATAAGGCATAGAGACATTCAGATACGATAAGATTAAAAAAGATGAGATGGAATGAGAATAGATAAGAGAAGATAACCCTTTATTAGTCCCACAGGTGGGAAAATTGCAGTGTTAAAACAGTAAAGTGGACAGATCAAGAGGAGACAGTAGAAACAAAATAGGATAGAATAAAAACTGTGTAATATAAAACAGTGTAATATAAAAAGTAAACTATACAAACAATACAGACATATAAATATAATATATATTTATATGTTTGTATTGTTTGTATAGTTTACAAACTAAATGGGTATATGTGTGTGTGTGAACATACAGCATATATATACACATTGGCGTGTCCTCGGTTGTTTGGTAGCAGCAGCAGAAGACATTATTGAAAAACAACAATATTTAACCAGAACAGTTGGATATAGCACACAGTAATCTTTTACATGTTGCACCAGAAATCTTGCACACAAGAGAAACTGTTTCACTTTACAATGAACTGTACTTTAGATTCAGATCAGTTCAGATCAGATCAGTTCAGTTCAATTAAAATCAGATCAGTTCAGATCCGATCAATCCAGATAAATCCAGATCAATCAGTTCAGTTCAGATCAGTTCAGATCAGTTCAGATGAATTCAATTCAGCTCAGATCAGATCAGATCAGGTCAGTTCAGCTATGTTTGTCTCTCAGTTAGAGAAGTTTAATCCCCCTCTAACCCCCCACTGAGTAAAACCAGGGAGGACAACGTCTTCAGCGCTTGAAGGAGAAACAGACTGTAAAGGGAAAAAGGACAAAAATGAAAGAAAGAAAGACAAAAAGAAAAAAGAAAGAAAGAAATCTGACTGCACTGAAAAAAAGATAATCTGACAACACTGAAAAAAGAAAAAAGAGAGAAACAGGCTACACTTGACAAAAAAAGAAAAAGAAAAGAGAGAGAGGGACTGTAGTGAAAAAAGAAAAAAAAAATCCAACTGCACTGACAAAAACGAAAAAGAGAGAATCGAACTATGCTGGGTAAAAATACTGCAACAGAATCATGCTGCACTGAAAAAAGAAAAAAGAGAGAATTGAACTGTACTAATGAAAGAAAAAAAGAGAATCAGACTTTCTTTCTGAACAAAAGTAAGAAAAAACTGAACCTGTACTACATCAACATGTGAGGGGAAATGCTAGTGAAGTGAGTCTGCTTTCCCACACAAATTTTCAAAGAGGATGTAACTGTTCACTTAAGTCCTCTGTTAAAAGCCTTGATTTGTATGAAAAGCCTTGACTTTATGGGTTTATGTGTTTCCTTCTCCCCTTGATGTTCATTTTTAATTGATTTATTTAATTAATGTATTCCCTTTGTTCTTTGTGTGTTGTTTTTCTGTAATTATAATAGTAACAACAACAACAACAACAACAACAACAATAACAGCAGTGTTTGCTGTGGGATTCTCTCCCCCGGTCAAGGACAGTCTCTTGCAGCCCCTGCTATTGGAGGTCAAGAGCATTTTCCTTTAGCCTTTAGAGAATCTGAGCAGCTCTTTCCATGTCTGCTCATTTCCCTTAGTTAGGAATCTTCCTAATCAAACAGACTATTCAACCACAGCTTGAGAGTCATGGAGGGAATGCCCCAGCATGAAAAGGAAATACTAAGAGGAGCAGAGAGTCAGAAAACCTCTGTTAGAAACACTGAACAAAGACTCGGCAGGAGATCCCATCCTGGACCACATGTGGAGAGGTTCACTGTGATTAAACAGAGGAGTATAGTGAGGAAATGTCTGGACAGATCTGTGAGATAAACAGTTAAAAGGTAAGATAAAAGTTAAAGGTAGTGACCAGTCTATATAAAAGAGTTCAAAAATCTCTACTATCAGTTTATTTGCACTGTATAATTTTTAATCCTAGTTTAGAATGTATGGTTTATTTTATAGATTTTTAGATTGCATTGTATGTAACATTTTGGCAAGGTTCCATTGGTTTAGACATGTGCAAAGGAGAGACTCTGAGTGTGTTGGGAGGAGGACACTGAGGAGAGACTGAGTGTGTTGGGAAGAGGATGCTGAGGAGAGACTGGGTGTGTTGGGAGGTGGATGTTAAGGAGAGACTCTGAGTGTGTTGGGAGGAGGATGCTGAGGAGAGACTCTGGGTGTGTTGGGAGGAGGATGTTGAGAAGAGACTGAGTGTGTTGGGAGGAGGATGTTGAGGAGAGACTGAGTGTGTTGG
>JBBJLR010015342.1:0-13461 GCA_037577145.1 Brachypetersius gabonensis
TGTGTGTGTGTGTGTGTGTGTGTGTGTGTGTGTGTGTGTGTGTGTGTGTGTGTGTGTGTGTGTGTGTGTGTACAGTGTCTTCAGATGAAGAAAATATCCTAAAAGAACACGACTCGCCCACCGCTCACCCAAGCACAGATAAGATGCCCACCACTCCCGTTCCAGAAGTGCTAGACCCTTGTGAAGGTAACCGACTGATCCATGAGAGAAGCTGAAATTGTCTTTCTAGATATTATTTTAATGCTCCACCCTGCAAGACCACTGAAATGACATGTTTCCCAAAAAAACAAAGCCATTCTTGTTCCCAACCGCTCATAATTCAGTTGTGAAATGGAACGTGACAAAATATGACTCAGTATGGGCTTATAATACATCCGAAAACAATGTCAAAATGTGTAGCATCATCCCCAAGCTACCCATAAGACAGTGATAGTTGTGAGACACATGGTTCAAAAATAAAATGAAGCAAAGTACAAAATATATTTAAGTATATAAGTGACCATGAAGTATCAAAGGAAAGTACTCTGAGTTATAATTTACTTTGAGCATCTAAATATAACACAGATCTCCATAATAAAGTCTATTCTCTACAATAATCTTATACACACTGCAAAACAATCCTAACAAGCCTGAAAATTGTGACAAAAAATTACATATCCTTTTTTATTTTAAGACATTTTCGTTTGAAGAACAAGTGATTCTTTACTTGATTTGTTTTTATTTATTCAATTGTTTGCAATTATTTATTGTCCAAAGTACTTTTGTTTCTTGCAAGTACACAAGTAAGTTTTGTTACAAGCAAGTACTTTTACACTTTTACATTTATAAACAAATCTGGATGTTGCTTTCTTGTTGTTTTGCATTTATTCTAATATTCTAATATTAACATTCCCAGCAGAAAGATACTTTATCACACACTGAGAAAAATGGCTGTAAGCAATTTGCATATGGCCCTAAGACTTTTACGCAGTTTGTATATCTTTTGTATGTGTATTTTGAGAATGTAGGCCAGTGCCTTTTGGCTTCACACTGTTTCAGTTTATCTTGTTACAATAACTGCACTATTGTTCATTGTTTATTGTCTATTTCCTTTTTTTTAATTCTAGTGTCTTATTTTTTGTTCTTCTGTTGTACTGAGCATGCTAATGACAAAAGAATAAATACAATTCTTTCTCATCTAGCTGAAGTGGGACGTCCCACTATGCTCACCTGTTTCAGGGGCATCACCTCATAAACAGGTGACGTCAAAAGGCCACTGCAAGTGGTCAAATGTCACAGGAGAAGGGAAATGAAACATAATAAATCAGGAAACTGTTATCTCAGGGGTGCAGGGCTGCAGAAGTTTTCCTTGGATAAATTTCATCACCATGACAACTTTTGTGGTTCTCCACTGTACAGGAAATGGCCCGTGTGCACAGCGCTGCTCCCCGGTGGCCGGGCAGCCTGTCTGCTCCTGTTTCCCAGGTTTCTCTCTGCGGCCTGAAGGACAATCATGTGAAGGTACATGCCAGCTGTTAGACCCACCTATTCACCATGCGGTACATTTGCAGTACATTTCTTCGTATTGTGCTTCCAGTTTTCGAAGAATGTTTTTTGTTTGTTAAAACACAAAGTGGCCTACATATGAATCATTCAAGCATAACAAAGCACATCTAACTTAAGGCTGGAACCAGTGAAGAAACAGGGGCAGATGATTCCAGATGATCAGACGGTGATCAATGGTGGTGCTGGTGGTGCTGAATGCTGAGTAGTTGGAACTCCTTTATCTAGACACCTTGTATCTTTAGGCACTTTGCAGCCTGTCGCAGGAAAAAAGTGGCTCAAATTTCTTTAATTGAATCTACTCAGTACACCAAAGATAGGAGAGTTTGATAGGCAGAAAATAGCGGGATTATTGTGAAAATAGTGGGATTACACCTCTAGTTAGGGAATGAAAGTCGCTTTTTAGATAAAATGCCGCAGCGACTTCCATTCTCTAACTACAGCAACTTAGGGTTAAGGGTCTTGCTCAGGGACCAAGTGGAGGTGCTGAAGGTAGGATTCGAACCTAGGACCTCTTGGTCCGGAGGCAAGTATCCCACCCACTGAGCTAACTCCACCCCTATTTTTCACCAACAAGGCAATTCTATCCAAAATATAAAGAAATAAGGACAGGCTAACACTTGCACAGTGCTGTAGATATATTCTTATGGCACAGTAAGAAAAAAAATGGATAAAGAGACATTAAAACCTGGTAATTTTTTTACATAAATCTATATGAAAATGGAAATTGGCAGTTCAATAATGCGTTCTGTAATATTTGTTTACACATTAAAGCATATGAAAAATGCCAGAAAGGCCATTTAATATGTGAATCAAGTAAAGTCAATTCTTTGCATTTTTCAGTGCACAGCTGAGTTCACCTGTTTTCACACTTTCAGAGGTGACCTTGGGTTTGTGAATGGCTGTTCCACAGCTTTTCATTGAACTGTCACTGTTGATGTGCCTTAAATAGACCATCATGGTACAAGAGAGCCAAAGTCACACACAGTTGAGAGATTTCCCCACTCAGAGATTCTACTCACATACTGTCTGCCAGGTTTAGCAGGACTATGGATTTTCAGGAACAGAGATTTAAAAAAAAAAAACTGGTGCCGCAAAGTGTTCTTTGAGTAGTGTCAGAGAAGAACCCTTTAGAAAATGGGACATGTCAGTTTGAAGATCTTTTAGAGGTATAAAACCTCTTTAAATTTACATTAAGGGTTTTCACACAGACCATCTTTCACACATTTTCTGTCTGTCTCTCATCCTCTAGCCCTTAATCTTTGGCTCTACATACCTTTTTTCTTTGTTTCTTTGTTTCTTTCTTTCTTTCTTTCTTTCTTTCTTTCGCTTTCTCTCTCTCTCTCTCTCTCTCTCTCTCTCTCTCTCTCTCTCTCTCTCTCTCTCTCTCTCTCTCTCTCTCTCTGTCAAGAATGCTTTCCAGTAGGGCTGCACAATATATTGCAAATTTACCGTCATCGCATTATCAACATCCGCAATATCCATATCGCGAAAAAATATCCATATTGCGAAAGACTGACCGAACTGCAATAGATGGTGTTTTTCCAAAACTCTTCACCCAGTGCCACAGAGAAGGGGGCAAAAAATCACCGGGCAGTTTCTTCATCTTCTGTGTTGCTGTTATAGATCGTTCCTTTTGCTATTTTTTTCTGGCTAAGAACTTACTATAATTTAAATTATGTTTACATTTATTTAAGATTTATTTTTTCAACAATGTTCAATGGTTTAAATGTTTTATGGGAGGAATTAAATGCTCTGTTTAAGCAAATTCTTTAAAAAAAACATGTTGGATTGGAAATATTGTATAAAAATTTTTTCTGCATAGACTAGTGAGCGTCCGGAGTCTGTGTTACCAGCAAATCCAAAGCAGAAAAACATTAACAGTATAAAGGCTAAGTGTTTATTTACTTATCGCATGTGATATCGCCATCGCAACACTCAACAACATTATCGCATACCGCATGTTTTCCTAATACTGTGCAGCCCTACTATCCAGATTATTCAAACATTCTTCACATTAGGGTAATTGGTAGGGTAATGTATGCTTGGTTCTTCAATGGCGCTTTAGTAAATGCTATGGTTGTTTATAGAGCCATGGAAACCCAAAGAACTCTTTTTGTTCTTGGACACAGGTACCCATGGCATCATTAGACATCCCAGTTCCCCCAAGAGCAAATGGATTCTATATGACACCAGAAAATGTTTGTTGACTTCTCTCTCCCCATTGCAGAAAAGAGTCATTTGACCATGCAAAGAGCCATTTAAACATTCATATAATCCTTTGAGTTCATATAAACCATGTTTCAATATATAACCACTGCCATTATTAAAGAACACTAAAGAACCAAGTATCTGAGACCGTACTCTTGAAAATAAGAGTTCCCTGCAGGACCAGTAAATTATTGGGTGGTCCGTTTTTGTAAATGAGATGTGTTTGTGAAGAAAGTTTAATCTCCACATAATGAAATAATTATTCCCGGTGTGAGAACAGCTTGTCCCTCTCCCCTGAGCCACCCCAAAATGGGTGCTGCTCAATCCTGGACCCAATTCTAAGATATAAGAGTTCCCTGTGAGCAGATGCTCTGGTGGTGTCTCATGACTCCACAGAATAGCCTGCTTACTTGTCAAGGCTGGTGTAGGGAAGCACGCACTATCAGGAAACACAGTGCTAGTTCAGAGGGTTTTAATGACAATTCTATACAGCCAGCCTGGTCGGCTGACACACATACAAATGTTGAAGAGTTACGCAGGAACCCTGGAGGACCTTCTCTCCAGACGGAATTCTCTCTCTACAATCACTCCATGCTCCGTGGAGTTCTCTCAGTGTGAGGAGCTTGAGTGCTCATGTCTGCAGGAGACACAAATGAAGGGAGACACACAGAGATAAACTGCAGTCACTTAGCCCTGCTCTAGATGTTCCCAACTGCTTCGCTGCCACTGGAGAAACCTCCAACAAGTGCAGGTGTGACCGTCTCAGACAGTCCTTACTTCCTACTACACAACCCAAATCCGCATGTTGGAAGCTGGGTGACCACGCAACGGCTCTGTGGGTTGACTGGCCATTTAAACACACACACACACACACACACACACTCACTCAAACAACCAATCATACAACACAGACAATAACTACAGCCTTTTACTGAAACAGAGAACAGGTGGACAGGCACCAAACAACCCGGCTCCCGGACTAATGACGTTACTCACTTCCACCTAGGTACCCAAGGACCACACACATGACAATCAAGACCTGGGGAATCCCTAATAGGCAGGCAAGGGGCGTGACCGAGACAGACTACACATGACAATACATAAATATTATTTGAATGGCCGGTCCTATACAATATGGCGCTTTTCCACTGGCACAAGAAACCGTGCTCTATCATGAACAAATGTTTTTCACTACAAATGAAGTGACCCAAATCAAGGCCATACCTGATTTGCTCAACAGCAAGCTGAATGCATCACTGCTTTTTGATTGGTCAAGAATATTGTTATGACAACAGATGCACTTGGAAAGAGACCATTTTTTTCACAGTAAAAAAAATTAACAACAAGGGAAATACAAATTGAAGCAGTGTGGAAGCACCACTGTCTGGGCTGACAATAATTTTCAATGAGAGTTTTCATTTTTTAATTGTACGGCTAAAGAAGGCCAAGAAAAGTTAAAACAAAACAATTAAAAATAAAAGACCACAATAACAAAAGCAGCTCTAACAGAAAAACTTTTTCGACTCGGATTTGGGATGTCAACCGGCCACAAACTGTGAGGAGAGAATTGCACTGCTGGCCCGTCAGAAACACCGTTAGCAGACTGAGATACACGGGAAACTAAAAGCATGATTCCTCTGTGCCACGACAGTACAGTTTAGGTACAGCAGTTTCTGCATGCCAATGGAAAAGTGCTTATAGTGGAGATTCAGAGAGTGGGGATGAGAAATGGGCCAACTTTTTTAGACCATTTTTGAAGAAACAGTGACTGTACACAAAGGACACATGCAGGTGTGTGTAAAAAATACAAACACACACAAGCTCGCACAATGCATCCAGTGTTCTTTCTGACAAAAAGGCATCTATCAGTGAGGCAGGGAAAGCAGTGGAATGTGCCACAGAAGGTCTAGTGCAGAGTCCCAGTGTCACTCAAGCCAAATAGCTCCCTCACCACCCGCTAATCCTTTCCCCCTCAGACAGACAGGCCAAGCACTGCCCTAACGTGTTCTCCACTTAACCCTTTGTTTTTAAACAGAACTGCCCGCAAACCTGGAGCAGGTCAAAGTCAGGACTGGTACATGTTTGGAGATTATTTCCACAAAGCCCTGTTTTCCTACAGCTCAGGAGGAGAACGTTGTACACCGCTAAGCTGACGACTGTATAAATTCTCAGCATCCCTCACGGCTCACAAGTCGCGTATTGTTTAAGGATTATGCTGTTGCGACTCTCAATCCCTCTGAATGGGGAGTCAGCTGGGAGGAAAACGCATGAGTTCTCCGAGAGCCAGGCCTTTCACTGGGGCTTTACACTCTCTCTCTCTCTCTCTCTCTCTCTCTTTCCTTCTCTCATTGTCTCTCTCTCTTTCATTTTCTCATTCTCTCTTTCCTTCTCGCATTCTCTCTCTCTTTCTCT
The DNA here is from genome assembly GCA_037577145.1 of Brachypetersius gabonensis. Classification (NCBI taxonomy): domain Eukaryota; kingdom Metazoa; phylum Chordata; class Actinopteri; order Characiformes; family Alestidae; genus Brachypetersius; species Brachypetersius gabonensis. Next base: position 6,166 of record JBBJLR010015342.1, read on the forward strand.
CTCTTTCCTTCTCGCATTGTCTCTCTCTCTCTCTCTCTCTTTCATTCTCTCTCACTCTCTGTCCACCATTCTCTCTTTCTTTCTCTTTCATCTGTCGTTTTCTCTGTCTCAGTCCACTCGTTCTCTCTTGATTTCTCTTTGCCTTTTTTCACCTTTCTGTTTCTCTTCTCTGTTTTCTCTGTCTCAGTCCCTTCTCTCTTTCTGTCTCTCTCTCTCTCTCTCTCTTGGTTTCTCACTCTCTGCGTCTCTCTCTCTCTCTCTTCACTTTAATTTACTTCAGTGTGTTTTAGTAGTTGTTGTGTATTCATGGAAATAACATCTTTGCATACACAACCCACCCACCGACCCACTCACAAACACACTCACAAACACACTAATGCTGAGGATTATATTCACTAGAATAAGTAAATAATCAACAGACAATAAACAAACAAAATGCCCCCTTGCAGTCACACACATCATACACAGTGTGAACAATGTGAAATTCATTCCCTGTATTTAACCCATTCAACAAATGACGCAACGGGCAGCCAGGAACACAGTGCCAGGAGCAGTGTGTGGAGATGGTACCTTGCTCAAGAGTACCTCAGTAGTGCCACTAGCAATCCTGGGATTTGAACCAATGACTTTCTGATCACAGGGGCAACTCCCTAACTGCTAGACCACCAGCTGCCCCATAAACAAACAAGCAAAGATTTTATTCCAGGAAACAAAGCATAGCCTAAACCCTTCAGAGGCCACACTGAGTGAGCTGGTTGATCTCTGTCCCTCTGTTTTAAATTACTTTTATTTGATTGAAGAAAATCTGTATAAATCTCTCTCTCTCTCTCTCTCTCTCTCTCTCTCTCTCTCTCTCTCTCTCTCTCTCTCTCTCTCTCTCTCTCTCTCTTAGACATCAACGAGTGTGCGCTCTCTACACACTCTTGCCAGATGAATGAGAGGTGCATTAACACCGCTGGTCACTTCAGCTGTGAGCGGCTGGTGGTTTGCCCCGCAGGACGTCAGCTGAGGGACGATGTGTGTGAAGGTACATGAGGCGCCTTTCAGGCAATTAACAGCCATTCCTGCGCGACTCCAGCTGCTGTTGACAGGATTTCAGGATTTCTGATTCAACGTGCCTCAAAAATTTGCTAAATAAGCTTTTACATGGCCGAGTGACTCAGCAGCCCTAATAACTAGCAAACACCGGCCCACACTCTCACTTACAGGCCTTCTGTTTACACACACTGCAGAGAAGCTGCTTTAGTGTTTATAATTCTAATAAAAATAATGATAAGAATAATAGAAGAAGAACAAGAAAAATATAGCAATAGTTTGTAACAATTATGTGTAAAAACAATAGTACACAGTATAATACCAGTAAGTAAATAGTGTTATTTTTTGTAAGAATATGTAAGGGTTGTATATACTGTATATATACACATTTTAAAATAAGGCTTATTGGTCTTTATACTCTTTCCCTCCCTTTCTTTCATATTCCACCTTTCTTTTTCATTCTTTCCCTCTCTCAATTTCTCCTTTTCTCATTGACTCTCTCACTCAAGCACTCTCAAAATCTTTCTCCTCCTTCTCTCTTCTTTTCTCATCTCTCTCACTCTCACTTCCTCTTTTTCTTTTTTGTCTATCATACACTTTATCTCTCACACACTTTCTTCTCTCTCTCTCTCTCTCTCTCTCTTGGTTTCTCACTCTCTGCCTCTCTCTCTCTCTCTTCACAGTGTACTTTAATTTACTTCAGTGTGTTTTAGTAGCTGTTGTTTATTCATGGGAATAACATCTTTCCACACACATCCCACCCAAACACCCACCCACCCACTCACAAACACACTAATGCTGAGGATTATATTCACTAGAATAAGTAAATAATCAATTGATCAAAATAATAGACAATAAACAAACAAAGTTTCTTCAAACACACTTTCTTCTCTTTCTTTCTCTATCACCCTGCCTCTAGTCTTTTCAATTTTGCTTTCTATTTCTTTATTTCTTTCTCGCTTTTTTCTACCTCTCTCTCTCTCTCTCTCTCTCTCTCTCTCTCTCTCTCTCTCTCTCTCTCGATCCTTTCTCTATCTGTCTTTTCTGTATCTCGTTCCCCTTATCACTCTTTCATTTCTCTATCTATCTTTCTGATTATCTCATCTCTCTCCCTTTCTCCCTCTCTCTCTCTCTCTCCCCCATCTCCCTTTCTCTGTCTCTCTCTATCTCACCTGATCTCTCACCTTATCTCTCTCTCGTTCTTTCCCACCCCCCACCCCTCTCTCCTCTTTTTGTCTCTCTGCTAAGGGTCTGTTCTGTAAATCTGCAGTGTTTGTGCAGGATAAGCTCGGTTTTGTTGTACAGCAGGAGCATCAGAGAGATTAAACGTCACAGAACACACAGCTGAGGTTTGGGGAGAAAGAGAAGGGGGGGAGCTGGATGCTGCTACAGTTAGGAAGGGGAAACGCCGGACAGGTTTAATGAGGAAGCTTTTCATGTTTTATTCTTGATCCACAGCGCCGCCAAGTGGCCACAGTGGAGCACCTGTTCCGTTTCAGAGCAAACTATTGCCAAAAGCAGTGTCTGGAAAATATTGTTAATATATTTTTATGAATATCAGCCAAGATGACATGGTCTAATGTCTGTAACTAAAATATTTATGTATAGTACAGTTCTTTTAGAGTTATTTTATGAACCACAATCCTAATCCTGATCTTTACCTCTTTTTTTTCAGATATTAATGAGTGCACCCTGGGGACTCATAACTGTGGAGTGGGATTTGAATGTGTTAACACTCTGGGCTCTTTCAGCTGCAGGCCAAGACTGAGCTGTCAGCAAGGTTTTACTCCCGACTCGCGAGGACAGTGTGTTGGTAAGAGCAGTAAACTACAGCCGTATGGATTAAGTCTTTGAACATTAGGAAATCTTTTATAGTTCCATTTAAGATTTAATGGAGTTTACAGGTCATTTACATTTATAATTACATTTACAGCATTTAGCAGATGCTTTTATCGAGAACTACGTACATTAGTACACTAATAAGCCTAGGAATAAAATGCCAAAAGCTGCTAGTAGACTAGAATTCTACCAGAGTTGGAATTAGTCATCCAGGGCCTTCCAGTCGCACACACAGAAGATTTAGGAAGTTTGCATTAGTTAAGTTTGTGACATGAGCATGTAGTTGTTCTCCCAAGTGCACAGTGAAGATGAGGGTTTTCAGTCTATATTTGAATACAGCGAGGCTGTCAGGTAATCTGACCTTGTTTGATATTAGTTAATGTTGTTGAAATTAGAAAGTCTAGATCTGTCCAGACGTCTTAAGCAGCCAATACATTTATTTAAAAGTTATAAAGAACTATTCAGCAGCTACAGAAGATTGAAAATGAGTACACCCCCTTTGCAAAGTAAATGAGATTTGCTTTCCTGATCTGAACAATACAACGTACCACATTAATGCACAGAAATAATTTTCACTGAAAAGTGAGTGTGTTTAACTGACAGATCAGCTTCAAATACTATACAGATACTATACAGTATATCCTCATCTAGAGACACATTTGACAGCACCTACAGCTGGAGGCCTTGTGGGTATGGAGTTTCCCCTGTGATCAGAAGGCTGTGGGTTTGAATCCCAGGATTGCTAGTGGCACCGCTGAGGTACCCTTGAGTAAGGTACCGCTCCCACACACTGCTGCCCGGGTTCTGTGTTTCTGGTTGCCCACTGCTTCGCTTGTTTAATGGGTTAAATACTGAGAAACAATTATGTGCTGTGATGTGAACACATATGACAAATGGTTGCTTTACACTAGTCTTTTGGGATAGCTCTCAGCAAGGCTGGTACACTGGAATTAGCAGCTCTTTACAGGTCTGTTCAAGCTGGGAAAGGTGATGGTCCTTTCTACTGGCACCAGGTGCCCTAGCTGTACCCTGGCTCTACTCATGCTGCTCGATGGCAAGACCAAAAGTGGACCGTAGCTGAGTTAACCGTGACACTGCTTTCTGATTGGTCGAAATGTTGTCATCATGACATGGAAAGATGCTATCATTTTTTTGTTGTCAGGGCAAATAAACAACAATGGACAAACAAACTAACAACTAGGAAGGCGATGAAGTATAAGTACTACTTGTTTGGGCTGAAGATAAATTTCAGTATTTCAGTTTTCTATGATGTTAACAAATGTATTTTTAACGCTGTGAGAAACGTGAAGGTGTACCAGGACATCGCTAGCAGGTTAGCTGGATTAGGCGTTCATTGCACAGCTAATGTTTTAAAATCTCAAAAAGGACTGTAAACAATAAAAGACCACATTAACAAAGCATCTCTGACAAAGACTTTCTGCTAGCTCATCTCCATGGACATGGGTTCGATGACCGATCAGAAAAATCAAAGTGTGCTGCAAGTTCCATGCCGTCGCAGTAGATACAACAGGGTTCCCGGGATACATGTTACAAACTGCCTATACTTGGTTTTCCCTGATAGTAACCTTATAGTCCACCTGGGTCCTGGTGAGCCACTCTATGACAGCTTTGGGCTTTTGCTTGGGGTCATTGTCACTGTTGCACTATGAATGTCTGACTCACTTTCAGATGATTTCATTTGTTTCTCCTCCATAATATCTCCATCCATCTTCATCTCAAATGTTAAACCGTACTCCAGATGGACTTTTCTGAGGTTTTCTTCTTGCCACTTTCCACCTTCCTTTCCCCAGGCCGGATTTGTGCAATATCTCTCATATTATGTGCAATATCTGATACTTGCATTGTTTGATACATGTGTTTTCCTCTGTTGGCCAAAAAACCCTGGAGGTCCTTCAAGGTTACAGTGGGTTCCTGGTGTTTTCCTCTTTTCTCCCACCTATTAGTTTTAATGGACGCCTAGATTTTGGCAGACTGTGGGTGGTCATAATGTTGGAACTAACAGTGCTCCGGGGTTTCTTGAGAACCTTACTTGATGTAAAATGTTCCACACCTTTGTCGTTTTGAGTGGTTTCAGGTGCATTCAAACAGGAAGTTAATTCCTGTGATTCCACACTCGAAAACCTTGAAATCTGGATGAGCTTGAACGATTTGCCATGGAAGAGTGGGCTCATATGTGCCAACCTAGTTAATAACTACAGAGGGAGCTTGTTGTCAGTTGTAAGACAGAGAGGCCACACAATTGACCATTAAATGTCAGGAGGGCTAATCATTTTGGCCATGTAATTTTTCTTGTTAAACTACACATCAGTAAAATTTCTTAATCAAACTTTGTGAAGATTTTGTCTTTGTTCTTTTGGAAACAATACAAGTATTTACAGTTTTTGTAATTGTAATTTCCATGAAATATTAAGGGTTTTGTGTGATTTCTTTAGGGGGGCTAATAATTCTGACCTTAACTGTAAATTATGAAAAAATTGATTTATTTCATTTCAGATCAAGCTTACACATCAAATAAATGTAAATATTGTTAAAAGGAGGGGGGCATATCTATCTAGTGTATTTAAGATTATAATATAAACACAAAGACAAATGTTTTTTTTAGAAATATTCTAAATATTACAGTAAGATTTTATATCCCTTGTATGTTGTATTATTATTCGTTTTATTTTTCTTGTGTATTTGTTTATTTTGATACGTGGTGCAGCCTATTAGGACAACAATACTTAACATCATTTTACGATATGTAGAAACTGACTAACTGCTTAATTATACAGTAAGCTCTTAATATAAAAAATTATGTATGTAATGTCAACATTTCAAACATTTTACTTGTCCAGTTATTTTCTTTCAGTGTAAAGTGAATTAGAGAGAAGCGATGAGTTCCACCATGGGGCTGGAAGAGAGAGCTCTTTCCCCCTCTATCCTGATGTGTGGAATTAGCCCACAGGGGCAGGAACCAGGACATGTCGAGGCAGCGACACGCATATCTACTCAAAAATGAAATGAAATCACCCTAAATCCGAAGCACGAACACTGTAAAAGTGTCAGCTTAGAGCAGTGGTTCAACCAAAAATCATCACAAAAATGAAGCCCCTTTAGCTTCGTAGTGGTGCTAAGAGGCTAATGTAGCTAACAAGCAATTGGAACTCATACCTAGCCTGTTAGCACTGTGCAAAACCACATGCCAAAATGATACACTAAAAATGAATTACGCCCCATGGTGGGTATTACTGTTGGCTCACACCTTCAGGGTTGGGGGTTTGAATCCGGGTCCTGTCTTTGTGTGTGTGTGGAGTTTGCATGTTCTCTTCGTTGTAGTGTGGGTTTCCTCTGGGGTCTCTGGTTTCTCCCACAGTTCAATGCACGTCAGGTGAATAAGGGATTCTAAATTGACCCAATGTGAATTCCTGCCTCACACCGGTTGGCCCTGGGATAGGCTCCAGGGATCCATGACCCTAGTGAGGATTAAGCAGTGTGGCATTTGGCCAATGCGTCTCCCTTCACTTTGTAAATCAAGGCGCACCACTCATCGACCCGGGTTGCTTTAACTTGTGTCTGTGTTTGTGTTTGAGCCCTTCCAGGTGGCACTACAGCGGTTACAGGAAATGAATGAATAAAAATTAATTAGCAAATAGACTTTCTTGATGGGTAAAAAGTGTAGCGCAAGCAACTATACAGATTATTATTTAGCAACAAACTAGAGGCCATTTCTGTCCCCATACAAAATAAAGAGAGGACGCTCATGACATTAACTACGCATGAATCACTTCAACTGAAAAATGTCCATTTGTTATACGTAAAGACACCACAGCACAAAATCTCTGCATTTAACCCATTCACCAAGTGAAGCAGTGGGCAGCCAGGTACACAGCATTCAAGGACAGTATCTTGTTCAAGGGCACGTCAGTGGTGCCACTGGCAGTCCTGGGATTTGAACCCACAGCCTTCTGACTGCTGGGGTAAACTCCCTAACCACCAATCCACCAGCTACAACTCTTACAAGTACACATAAAGTGGATGCTTTACTGAGATAACTGAAATGTTTTCTGCATTTTAATCTTGGTGACTAATGATGTACCTTTTCATTCGACATGTTTTGTGCAGACATTGATGAGTGTCGGACGGTGGGCCAGCCGTGCAGCCCAGGGTTCAACTGTGTCAACACCATTGGCTCATATACGTGCCAGCGCAAGATCATCATGTGTGGAAGGGGTTACCATGCCAGCCCTGATGGCACCCGGTGTATAGGTACAAAATCTGCCTTACCTGCCTCAAGACAAGGCGTAACCTGCAAATATTCTCTGCTTTTTGGCAATAAGTTGGGTTTTTTTTAACTCATTTTAGTACTTCTGGCTCCCCGTGCATGGACTTTAAACCTCTCTCGCTCTCTCTTACTCTCTC
>JBBJLR010015406.1:0-13453 GCA_037577145.1 Brachypetersius gabonensis
ACACACACACACACACACACACACACACACACACACACACACACACACACACACACACACACACACACAGAGTAATGCTATCCCCACACCTAACCTTAATGTAAATCTCTATTTTTTTCTTATGAGGCCTGTCAAACTGATCCCATGCCTTTATATTGAATGAACATTGTCTCCCACAATGACTACAACATAGCATACACACATGCTTACACACATACTGCAAACAACAGCCTTTTTCCAACATGTTAGTCTTTAATGTCTCATTTTACAGAACATCCACAGTGAACAGGGTTTCAGTGAGGTGTCTGATTAAAAGTGACTCAGAGGGTTCAAAAGGAACTTTGCTCTCAGTATAGTTCTGCATTACACTGTTCATGCTGACTTCTGCAGTACACTCCACACATTGGGATTACCTTTGAGCTCCCACACTCACACTTCACCTCACTGCACTGTTAAAGATGAAACTGCATCAGTACTGAGAAAATGTCTTTTAAACGCTTAATATAAATATAAAAATAAACAGATAACAAACTTGGAACATATACAAAACAGGGGGTGAAAAAGGAGAACAGATGTCCCTGTCACTGTTTACAGACCATAAGTATGTAAAAATACTTCAAGGCTTCTGTTTGTGTGTGTGTGTGTGTGTGTGTGTGTGTGTATCTGTATGTATAAATAGCTATGTAAAACGGACAAAACACTTATAACATACGTTGTTCAATCACATTTGTTATAATTTGAGGCCTTTAAACAAGATTCTGTTCTTTAAGAAAGACCAAAAGTATGGAAGCAAACAGTGATTTGTTCAAATTAAAGATGTTTAAAATACATTATGTCAATTTGCCAGCATCCATTTGTTTATATCCAATTAAAAATATTTCATCAGTTTACAGGAATGTTTTTTTACTTCAGAGCAGTGGTTCCCAGCCACAGCCCAGGACACCCCCGTGTCCTGCTCATTTTAGTCTGTTCTGTGTTTTGACATCCAGTACGAGCCAAAATGTTTATTTGTTAATGAGCTGCATCAGCTGTGTTAGGAGCCAGGTCAAACGGCTTTGTTGAAAGCAGTCCTTTGTAGTATCTAAGCCTACATTTGAATGACCTTTATGCTCGTTCAACACACCTGATTCAGTTCTTCATACCATCAAGAGTGTCTGAATAATAGATTTCTGTGAATGGTAGATTCGTGATTAGAGCTACAATAACACTCTGCTGGAGTAAATCCATTTTACAATCAGTCATTCGTACACCATCACTGCAAATATTCAGTCAGACCCTTTTTTGTTGACCAGCACAACATATTCATAACATATCAATGTTTTAAATAAAGTTAGTATTGCTTTCAGAGTTTTGGTCTATAGTGCATAGTGTAAAAATACCTCAGCAGCACCCAAGAACTGATTCCACTACACAGCTCCTACAGTCACATCATACATCACGTCCCACACAGCCAGACATATGTCATGTTTCTTGTTTGCTGCGTTTCCTTTTTGTTTGCTGAGCAATCACATGACTTTGCACTGTCCATTGTGATCAGAAGTGCTACTCTTATTTTGCTTGCTGCCTGAGATCAGTCCCAAATCGAAGCTCAGGTTCTGAAATGCACTCAGCATCGCAGAGCTCTCATCCTTTGCCTGACCGTCAGGCCGCACCATCTTGGCTAGTTCACGGGGGAGAGCCACCTTTCCACCAGCCGCCTGCAGATGGCTGCTGTCCTTGGCATTCTGCTCAGGATTTAGGAGACAATGAGTGAAACAGGAACACACACACACACACACACACACACACACACACACACACACACACACACACACACACACACACACACACACACTCTCTCTCTCTCTCCTAAAAGCAGTAACTTGGCTTCCTCCAACAGCCAAGACATTTGGTGTCTCTTATAGATATAAAATATTGGAAACTTATTTTCCACCAGTTCCACTAAACTGCAGGCCCCAAGCCAAACCACATTCACTACTTATGTGGTTTCTGACACTGTTTGAACATCTTCACTGAATCTCCAAAATGGGCATTTTACTGAAGGAAAACACATTCCTAACTTCTGATGTGAGTCAATGTGAGACGATTTTATCCAGACCAATTCTGAATAATTGCTTCCATACATATACAGACTTAAACTGTTATGCTCTGAACAAATTTACAACATAACTACCACTCCATCGCAAATAAAGTCACTCCAAATACAATTTATTTATTACATACCGTACATTTTTGTATCCTGTTGCTGCTATGGATGGTTATTTGGCACAACGTTTTATTATTATCTATCTCAATCCTAGCATGTTTTTCCCACTAAATGACTGCTGCAATAATACAGTGTCTGTCATAATACTGTATACATTCACACTAGTGTGGTTACTGCTTTTGTCGACTGCAGAGAACGTTGTCCTGGATTATTGTAGTGTTTGGTTTCTCTTACACCATTTGCACTCTGTGCAATCCTGTCCTGCCCGCACGTCTGTAGTCTTCTGTACTCTTGTATTGTTTTTGTGTGGTGTGGTGCATGTGGTTAAAACGACAAACACCAACTTTACTTGACTTAATATTGTTTTTAGCTCTGCAGCATATATTTCTGTATATAACAGCATGCATTTCTGTTTCTGAAACCACTTAAGTAAGTCTGTCTGAGAATATTTACACTCAACGCCTAATCAGATGAAACACTCATCCAACACATTACACACATTAAACAAAATTTCAGAGTACACTTCCCACCCCTTAATCCCTCCCCTACATCCATATCAACATCTTTCTTCTCTCTTTACTTACATTTTCATTCCTTTTCAATATACTCAGTTCATGTCTTTCCTTTTATTTGATTATATTGTTTTCTGACTGGAAACCTTAATGATGTTTTTGTATGAGTTTAATCAAATAATAGTCATAATAATAACGAAGACTATGATTATTATCTCTGTCATCATCATGTTAAAACGAGATACATTTTTGTTAATGTATTACTATTAACATTGCAGCAGGAAGGAGAAAACTGCATTACTGTACCACATGTAATGGTAAAAGTGTGTGTGTGTGTATGTGTGTGTGTGTCTCTAACCGGAGAAAGTTGGTATTTCCTCCTAAAGTGGGCCCTCATGGCTGCTCTCTCTGCGTTCTTCTGAGTATTCATGGCCTCACGCAGCTTCCTACATACAGAGAGATAATTAAATTGTAAACAATATAGAAATCCATAATTCATATGCAGCCATTATCTCTGTCAAATCCTTCTTAAACGCATGATCTCAGGATGTGGAGGAAAATAGCAATTTCAAATGTCCTCACATACATATGTCTACTTCGTTGTATAACAGCATGCTGATGTTTCGAGATGTAAAAAAATAAAGCAGAAAACATTTATGGAAGGGTGACAAGGGTCCTGATGTCACAAATCTTCTAGTTTAGATACTTCCCATCACTGGTAAATAATGACCACTACAATACACAGCCACTTATAAATGACATATGTATAGGCTTTTATGTAGAGTCTTACATAAAGAAAAAATGTAGCGAGACAGCTATGGGGACCTGTAAACCGCAGACTAAACACATAAAAACAAGTCATAAACAAATCCATAAACAACCTCATAAACAAGCCCATGAATAACAACTGTAGAGTGGCAACTGCTCTATAGTGATGGCCTCTCTCACCTCTCTCTGTCCATGTCGGCCTGGTAGACTCGGAGCAGCGAGGAGTCGCGTGTGTGAGCTACATGGGGTGCAAAACTTTTGCACTTTGACCTCTGTTTAGGTCTGTTAGTCTTCCACACATCTTGCTCTGCGGCTCCCGTCACACAGCTGGTCAGTTTCTTCAGGGGAGCAACCAGAGACTTCTGAACCATGGCATCCATGTTGGGGCTGGAAGGTAGTGTGTGTGACTGTGTGTGTCCGTGTGTCTGTAGGCCTGTTTTGCTATCTGCAAGAATGAATGAATGTGTGGATGTGAAACAGCTGCCGCATTCTCATGTTCACTTAGTCGCTTCCCAGTGTGTGTGTGTAGAGTGTGTAAGAATGTGACTCATCAAATGCAAAAGCTGTCTGCGTGACTGAATTGGTGGCAGGTCAGCAGACAGACTTTCAGACAGCGATCAAGCAGAGTGACTCAGAGAGCGAGACCTGCAAGACACACCCAAGCACCCACACCACCCCCACACACGCATACAGTTATACACAAGCTGTAAATACACAAATACGCACATGGACGCAGAAATAGAACCTGAAACACAGCTAATACATTGCATTTACACCCTATTTAGGGAGATAAGAGAGAGAGAAAGTCAGTGAGTTTACCTGCATTGTCTCCAACACTTCATCCACAAACGAGAATCCGAACACACACTTACAGTCCCACTCTAAAAGAAAGACACTCGGGTCACTACTCTTCACCTATTCAGTAGCGTTCACTCTGGTCATTCCTCCTGCTTCTCTCTCTGTCCCTCACTGCTCCACTTTACCACTGATTATGGCTCTAAGGACCTTAACAGCAGGGAATCTCGTTAGGCAGTGTAGGGGAACTCACGTGCACCTTATGAGCCCTCACACACGCCGGTGTCACACACTCTTACATCTTCCAGCCAAATATATCAAGGTTAGGCAGTGTGTCCATGTGTTAATTCAAGATTAATAATTGTTTCTGGTAAAGTTTCCTAAGTCTGTGTGCACACTCATAGAAGGCCATATTGTATGTCTGTGTGCGTATATATAAGCTGTTTTAATACGTTTTTACGTTAACAATGCAAACAAACAAGAAAGCATCACACAATATCAAGATTTTTGTTGGTAAAAAAAGTTTTGTGAGCTTGCTAGAAGAACAGCTTCAGTCCCAGATTTCACCTTAGTACCTTTGCATGGATTTGTGGATCTCCATTAGCAGCACACTTGATTTAATCTAATGAGCTGAACTGATTTAAACCAGTTGAGCTGAACCAGGTATTTTAAGAGAACTACAATGTAGCACTGGGCTTTCATGAGGAGAGGTCTGCAACTGATTAAGCAAATACATAGACACATAAAATCACTATTTGTATTCTAATATTAGCTTTGAAAAACATATACTGCTCAGCTAAATATAATTTTCTTAAGTCTTTTCCATGATACCTTTCCATGATACGTGTGGGTATGTATATGTACACACACACACTTACACACACATACGTACATACATACATACACACACACACACACACACACACACACACACACACACACACACACACACACATATAAATATATAGTGCCAAAAGTATTTGCTTACCTGCCTTTACATGAGCTTAAGTGACATCCCATTCTTAATCCATAGGGTTTAATATGACGTCGGGGCACCCTTTGCATTTATAACAGCTTCAACTCTTCTGGGAATACTTTCCGCAAGGTTTAGGAGTGTGTTTATGGGGATTTTTGGCCATTCTTCCAGAAGCACATTTGTGAGGTCAGACACTGATGTTGGATGAGAAGGCCTGGCTTGCAGTCTCCGCTCTAATTAATCCTAAAGGTAGGTTTGAGGTCGGGGCTCTGTGTAAGGCAGTGAAGTTCTTCCACACTAAACTTGCTCATCCATGTCTTTACAGACTGTACTTTGTGCACTGGTGTGCAGTCTTGTTGGAACAGGAAGTGGCCATTCACCAATTGTTTCCACAAAGTTGGGAGCATGACATTGTGCAAAATCTCTTGGTATCCTGAAGCATTCAAAGTTTCTTTTACTGGAACTAAGGGGCCAAGCCCAGCGCCTGAAAAACAACCCTTCACCATAATCCTCCCTCCACCAAACTTCACACTTGGCACAATGCAGTCAGACAAGTATCGTTCTTCTGGCAAACACCAAACCCAGATTCGTCCATCAGATTGCCAGATGGAGAGAACGAACCTCCACTGCTCTAGAGTCCAGTGGCGGCATGATTTACACCACTGCATCCAACGCTTTGCATTGCACTTAGTGATGTTTGGCTTGGATGCAGCTGCTCAGCCATAGAAACCCATTCCATGAAGTTCTCTATGCTGTTCTTGCACTAATCTGAAGGTCACATGAAGTTTGCAGGTCTATAGCGATTGACTCTGCAGAAAGTTGGTGACCTCTGTGCACTATGTGCCTCAGCATCAGCTGACCACACTCCGTCAGTTTACGTGGCGTCACTTTGTGTCTGAGTTGCTGTCATTCCAAATTGCTTCCACTTTGTTATAATATCACTGACAGTTGACTGTGTAATATTTAGTAGCGAGGAAATGTCACGACTGGACCTGTTGCACAGATTACATCCTATCACTCTACCACGCTGGAATTCACTCCTGAGAGCAACCCATTCTTTCACAAATGTTTGTAGAAGCATCTAGGTCTAGGTCTAGCGTCTAGGTGCTTGCTGTTACATGCCTTTGGCCATGGAAGTGATTGGAACTTAATTGGAATTTAATTATTTTGATGGGTGAGTGAATACAGTGTGTATATACATGCCTGTAGTGTTTTAGTCAGTAATAATCATCATTTAGACACAATGGTTTAAACTATTGATTTTGAAAAACACATATTATGTCTGTCTTTAGTGTCCCGACATTCACTTTGTGTTGGATCATGAAAAGTATCACTCAGTACTTCAATTTCTTCTGGTTTACATTTCATTGGACAAAATGTGTATTCCTCAACAGTATAGCAATCCCAAACATTCTTTAAAATTGTGCTAAAAAGATGTCCAGTCCAAAGGAAAGCACAACGTTTTGAGAACCATATCTTGGCTTCCGCAGTCTCCAGATTTTTCTCACATTGAGCTGGCATGTTCGAAATGTACAAATTTATTGGAAAGGACGAAGCAAATCTGTGCTGCTATGATAAAGGCAAGGGATGGTTCATTTGATTAAACTCATACATGAGCTTTCACAGCCATTCAATCGCTTATGGTGTATGTTGCTACATAACTTCAGAACTAGTCAGTTACCTTTGTTTCTAATGTTTTCTTTTGAGGTGTTTCTAATGTATTTTTTGATTCGCTCCAAACTCCTTTTCAGGAAATGCTGATTGAACTTTGCCTTTGTAGTTGTTTCATTAATCATGACATGTTTGGGCAGCTGGTTTCAAATTATATTTCTACAGTTGGATAGGACATCAGTAAAATGTCCATCTAGAGCAGAGCAGAGAGGGATGTATGTAAGTAGGAAGGCAGTGCATAAATTAATGACCATCTGACAGTTCAGTGGTATAAAAACCACAGACACAGGTCTGTAGATATAATACTTTTATAGTGCTTTTCTACACTGATGTGGTGGTGGAATGTCAATATGTGTTTAGTATGCAGTACAGTCTCATAAAAGTGTTTAACTCCTGTATATCGCAGTAATCAAACTTTTTTTTATTTATTCATGTGGGGATGTTTGTTTGGCATTTGTTGAAATGGACTTCAGCAAGAGTGCAAGTCAGCTACTGAAGTTGTTCCTGGCAGATGCTGGGCAGAGGGGGCAGAAAGAAAGAAAGATGAAGAGAAAGAGAGAGACAGAAAGGCTCAGTTTGCTGAATCATTATCTTATCTGATCTCATTTGATTACACTGATATTTACAGCCTCCTAAGGCGCATGAGATCATGGTACAGTTTTGTGCTTTATGTTTCTGTCACGTCTGTCGTCTGGGTGTATCACTGGCAGTCTCGGTCACACACATGCACCCATTGTGTGAATGGAATATAAATACAGAAAAGTGAAAGGCAAAGAAACAGTAGGTCAAAGAGGGTATAGCAGAGAGAGAGAGAGACAGAGAGACAGAGAGAAAGGCATTGCAGGGTGAAATCGTTATCAGTGACTCTGCAGGACTGGCCTTGGAATGTCCAACCAGTGAGGACACCATTAATTAAAGAGACGAGACACACACACACACACACACACACACACACACACACACACACACACACACACAAATTAGAGAACATACCACAGACTGCCTGTCATGCCCTGCTTTTCACAGAGAAAGGACACGAGGAGAAAGGAGGATACAGGGTAAATTATAATGTCTATATAGAATAAAAAAGAGAGAGCGAGAGGGAGGGGGGAGAGGGATAGAGAGGGAGAGAGAAAGGAGGTGGAATAGAGAGAGGGATAGAGAGGGAGAGAGAAAGGAGGTGGAATAGAGAGAGGGAAAGAGAGGGAGAGAGGGAGAGGGAGAGAGAGAGAGAGATTGTGTGTGGGTGTGAGAAGCAGACGGTGGTGCTCACAGGAGTGTAATCTGCTTAGCGGATTGAGGGGAGATCAGTGACCGCACGTGAAGGAGAGGCATCATGAGGGCTAAAAGGGCCTCAGAATGAAACTCCTCAAAGACAATAAGTAACACTCTGATGAGTCTCTGAAAGACAGAGCTGATAAACACTTCCACAGAAACGGTTTCCATCTGCCTTCTGGTCATTACGGGATGGGAGAGGGACAGTTACTCTAAATTCATCTCATACAGGGTTTTACTGCTGGAGCTGGAGTGTCCATCAATCCCGGCTACAAAACATACTGCTTACAAACTTCATTCTCTGTCTCAAAGTGAATTTTCAGATGTGAGGGTGTCTAAAGTCTGGCTAGATTAAACTGATTTTTAAATGTCTGCAGTTTGTACAGGATGTTCAGATAAAACACCAAGGTAAAGAGTGGTTATGCAAGACTGAGCAGAAACAGGCCTTTTTTAAAATCCTTGAGAGTGTTTTTGCCTTATGTTGTGCTGGCCGGTGGTGGTTTAGAAGTAAGATCAAACTTTTAAATTGGCTTGAGATCAATCAACAAACTAAACCCAAACCCCCTGAACATTTATTCTAAATCATAATTTATTCTAAAAAATAATCCCTAAAACATCCATCCATCGCCTACACTGCTTATTCTTCACCAGGGTCACAGGGGGTACCCAATATCCTGGCAGTCAAAGGGCAAAAGTTAGAGAAACACTATGGACAGATCACTCATTTACATTTACATTTATTGCATTTATCAGACGCTTTTATCCAAAGCGACTTCCATTCTCTAACTACAGGGGACAGTCTCCCTGGAGCAACTTGGGGTTAAGGGTCTTGCTCAGGAACCCAGTGGTGGTGTGCTGAAGGTGGGATTCGAACCCATGACCTCTTGGTCTAGAGGCAAATATCCTACCCACCCCGCCACAGAGCAGACAAAACACACATATACCCCAGAACCCTGACCACTAACGTCTCACTATTTAAACTGAGCACACTTTAAAATATCCATGTGCTGAAATTTGCATATTTACCTGAAACTGATACCTGCTTGTGAATCAATGCCATTTCTAGAGATAAGAGCGCAAAACCAGTAGAACTGTTTCTCGACACTTTAAATGAAGTTTTAACTGTGTAGAGGCTTGAAGTGTAATGGAATTGACAATGCTAACAGATGTAAAGAAACTGAAGGTATAGCTTTAGAAGTAGTGGAAATAAAGAGTTACTGTAATGAATATGTTAAAGTGTGGACCAAGGTTTCAAAATCTATGTGGCAAGATTACGCAATCATAACCCTGACCCAAACACCACCCACACAGAATCTCTCACATACACTACACTAAACCATCAAACTCATTCATTGAGCAGTGCCAAGGCCAATGCACACTCCCACACACACCTCATTCACACTCTAACAGCCTTCTCCACTGATCTGCACCACAACCCTTCAGTATCATTGCCAAGAAAACAAAACACCATCAGTACACTGTCCCAACAACCCACACACCCATCACTCTCAACCCTTACCACAATCACACCAGATTCTCTGATTCTGCTGTTGGGACACACACAAGGTATAAGGAAAGATCATTTTATTGTAGAGAAGCTTTTGCAGTATTTACACATATATATGTATATAACACACATATATATACACATATAAATCATGTCATACAAAAATGCAAATCAGTTCCTTAAAATAAATACTGCAAGCCTGTATACGTGTGTGACAGTCAAGACAAAAATGTAACAAAACACAAAGAGATCTGAAAAATTTGAAAGTGTTTGTGTATGCGCATGTCAGTGTGTGCAAATGTGATGACTTTAAGCGCCAGGATGACATTTTAAAGAGGTCCATGGTTCTGGCAGAGATGAGCTGTCAGTCAAAGGAGTGACCAATCAGGCTGGCAGTTGGGACAGGCTGTAATCTGACTGGCTCTTGTGGAGTTGGGGGTGAGGGCAGTGAGCAAGCCAGTATAGTCCAAGACCAATTTCTTTTTGAATGAGGTGAGCTCATTCAAAAAGAAAACAACAACAACAACAAAAAAACCCAAACAAACACATAATGCCTCCTCATTTCCACCTTGTCTATTCATTAGACTGACATAAGTTCATCCAGTTGAGTACTCAAAATGGTCTCCATTAATCAAATCACAGGTGAGTGACAGGTATGTCTCACTTCGGGCAGTGCGTGAGGACGGAGGAGAAGAGGGTGGAGCCTTTTGGAAAGAGGAGGTGAAGTCAGATGGCACAAAAGGCAGAGTCAGATGGTGGAAGAGGCTGACGGCTCAGGAAGAGCAGAATGTGAGGTAGAGTTCAGACAGCACATGTCGGAGGTCACCGGCTGACATCGCGGCTGCCGCTGGAGGAATGCTCGGCGTCTCTGAGGGGGCAGAAGAAGGGATGGCGCATGCAGGAATAGAGAGAGAGGCGGCGCTCAGGCTCGTACTCCAGCATCCCCTCCAATAGATCAAACAGCTGGTGATGCTCCTCTGCCTCAGACAATACATACCGCTACAGTGAGAGAGAAATTAGAGAATCATTCAGAACAAACAAAACCTGGAAAAGTCTGCAGTTAAGTCTCAGCACTGCATCCCAAAGCATCACTTTACTCTTTACAACTTTCATCTGCTTTAGATGAATAATATCACTCAGAAATAAAACGCTGACACTCTGGTACTCGAGTTTCATATTTATCTTCAGAGCTGAAAAAATATATATACACAAAAAGTAATTAAATTCTGCTTCATTGTCCAAATCCTTACTGCCACTGTCAGAACAAAACGCAGTCTCTCAATAAAGCCTTTGTATTTCTTTCGCTCCAAAAGGAACTAGAATAAAATCATTAACTTCTGATATTCATATCACAATATTAACAGCAGCATAAGCATAATAATGTTTCTAGGTTTGTGAGTGTTTGTGTGAAAGCACATAAAAGGGGTGAGTGTGGGTATGTTTGTGGAACTCACACGCAGAGGTTTGCAGTTCTCTCTGACGTATCTTCCCGATGAGGAATTCTCATCCCAGTCTAACCTGCCGCGGTAAAAATACTTCTGCTTCCTGTGGGCAAAGAACAAATGTTAAAATACACACAACACCCCTTCTGGCAACCTCTGCTGAAAGTCTTATGGGCACAGCACTGACAGGATATACAAGACACAACATGCAAATCAGCAAACAAGACTCTAAATATATAAATATACCTAAGAATATAAAAAACCTACACACACACACACACACACACACACACACACACACACACACATTGTGTGTTCTATTGTTTTTCGTTTTGACCTTCTTAAAGCTCTATATTTTTATTACGGTAAATTACATTAAAAGAGGCTGTTGAGCTCAGTAGCTGTCCAGTGCCTGCTGTATCCAGTGGGTCACTACAATTCAGTATGAACAGTAAATTATTGATGAACAGTAAATGAGATAATGTGTATATGTATGCCTATAAACAGGATGAAGTTTGTCCACGTTTGTGCCGATCTTAATGAATAGTGGACAAATGACAAGAGTATCCTATTAAATCTTTAGACTGTTACACTGTGCGTATGTGTCTGAATTTAAGACCTGGATTTGCGGATCATTCTGGAGGGGATTGGTCCTTGTATTCGCTCCATCATGGCCAAGTGCTCCCGGTTATCATGAGTCTGAAACAAGAAAAAATCTTTTAAATCACACACACACTCAGAAAACATCTGTAAGCAACACACGCGTTCCAGAAAAACTCAAGGACAATGAGATGAGGACTATGCCCATGACATAGGAGCTGCAAGGACACACACATGCATGCACGCACGCAGGCACATGCTCACATTTACACGCATAATGAACTTAATGAATTAAAAGTAGAGAGCATTTTAATTCTACATGTCTGAAGTTTCATTCACATTCACATGGTGAAGGCGCATGCATACACAGAAAGTACCTGAAAAAGTGTGTAGCCCAGGTAATACTCAAACAGAATACAGCCAATACTCCAGACGTCACAGGGCTGACTCCAACCCAACTCTGCACACAAAAACACACATTTACATGTAAAAACAGGACTTGACTAGTGTGCAACCATCTGCATTTTGAAGCCCCCTTTCGCTTACCCAAAATGACCTCAGGGGCGCGGTAGTGTCGGGTGGAGACGATGGTGCTGTGGTGCTCATGGTCAAAGGTGGCGCTGCCAAAATCCACCACCCGCACTGATGTGTCCTTCACCACACGCTCTTCTCGCTTCTACACACACACACACACACTAGTTGGAATGTCCTAGACATTTTAATTGTGCAATACATGTAAAAAGAAACGGAACAACTAACAAAAGACTAAATGCCAAGCATTGTGGCTAATAAACAGTTAGGTTTCTGGTAGGGGCAACTAGAACCTACAGCCAAACTGATCTGGGACAGGTAACCACACAAAGCAGAATTTTTCTGCAACCTAGATAACTCAAACCCAAAACATGGAATGTTCAATAAAAGGTCCCTCACATCCCTTGCACAGCAGGCCTGACTTTGGGCTTATCAACCTGACTGTGCAATCTTACCTCACAAAAAACCTACAACCCCGACAAACTACACACCTGTCGCATTGCAGCTTGACTACTGCAGATTTCAATGACTTCATGGAGAAATATAATCCCTATTAATCTTTACATAACGTACGAAAACACCTACGGTTAACAGAACTAATAATCCTTTCTCTTTGCTAAAATCATAACTAATTACACCAATAAATACTGTAAATTAATAGAATAATAGAGATAAATCTGTGCAGAGATGTTGAATCCCTAGCCCTGCCACTCTCACCTTTTCTGCACTGTAACAGGTGCTATAGTCTGAGTTGACAAACAATATGTTCTCCGGCTTCAGATCTGTGTGCGTCAGCTTGTTGTCATGGAGAACTGTGACGAAAGAAAAGAATGATGATGGCAAAATACAGCATCCCTGCATTCACAACAGCCTGTGTGGTGCAGATCATCTGCAAGCACTGTAAACAGCACCCTCCACTGCCCAAAGCCACATATGACATAAAGGAGATTAATGCACATACACACTAGCACTCTGGAGGATGAATGAGCTCTTCTAGAGTTCAGTGAATGGCAAACTACATTACATTACATTACAAATGGCACCTTCTTGGTGTGCATTATATAAATGTGCACCTGCAGGCTCAGGACACCTGACAGACAATCTGTGTGTGTGTGTGTGTGTGTGTGTGTGTGTGTGTGTGTGTGTGTGTGTGTGTGTGTGTGTGTGTGT
>JBBJLR010015415.1:0-13453 GCA_037577145.1 Brachypetersius gabonensis
GCGGTGATCAGTATACTGGTGGTGCTGAATGCTGAGTGTGTGGAGCTCCTTTATCTAGGCTCCTTGTATCTTTAGGCTCTTTGCAGCCTGTCAGTAAAACATTTGTTCCCATTTCTTTCATTTAATCTCCTCAGTATGTTAAAGAAAAGACAGTTGGACAGACAGAAAATAGTATTTTTGTGTCAATAAGGAGATTCAAAACTAAATATAAGGAAAGGGGGTGAAAGTCTTATTCAATGTTCCCAGATAGCTTTTCCTCCTTTCTTGCTTAAATGAACATTTTCTGTTCTGTCACAGAACCTGTAAACTTCAACGGTTTTCCTGATTTCTTTATTCTGCTTCCACCTTGTGGCCACGGCCAGTATTACTCCATACATCACATACCAGACATTTGATTTGACCTGATCTGAGACCCACGTATAGTAACGTGAAATTCAAACTGGTGTGAAATTAACTATCTTTGCTGAAGAGCTGATTGCCAGTTAAATGTTCATTCTGAAAACATACAAAGATGTTTTAGTCCCAATCGTTTTCTTTGTTTGTTTCAGTTCAGTTTTGGTTTGATTCTTTTTCCCTATGAATTATGAAATATTCTTTAGTGTTCCGTTGGCCAGACTTTGCATGATGACGTGATTTCTTCATTTCTGTACTTATAGAAGCTGCTTTTAAGTCTCACATCTGCCACTAGAGGGCGCTGCATCTGAGGTCTGATGTAAACCTGCTAGAGACGTTACATTGAGGGTAGATGATTATAAGAATTAGGGCGCTGAGCAGCTAAAGTAAGTTTCACATTTATTTGTTTTCACTTGGTGGTGGTGATGTTAACCAATATAACCAATATTATTGGTTATATTTTCTGGGTTTGCACACATTGATGTAAAGAAAAATCTAAAGTTGTTTACTTTCCCTGCCCACTTTACTCTGATAGGCCGCACTCAGACGTCTAGGTTTGAGCTCTGACTGCGTTACAGACAATCGAAAGACAGAGAGGGGCACAGTAGCAGTGGTTTTAGAATTGGATACTATTTCAAACTTTAATATTTAAAAATATTTTAAAAGTTTATTTGAAATCAGTACATCCTTAGCCTGAAAATGTGCGATGGAAGATTATGAAAGATGATGTTCCTACAGATTTTTCTTTTTTCCTTTAATTCTGAAGTTTAGATATGGTTGGTTTTACATAAAATAATGAGCACACTAGGAGCTGCTGCCATTGGTGTTGCTCTCAATTTCCACCACTTTTTACCTCCCAAGTTTATCAGTTCCTTTCCTGAATCTCAAACGTTAGGCTTTTAACCACTCAGGCCTGTGAGAAGAATCAAAGTCCTGTTAAGAGTCCTGGATCTCTCAGGACTGTATCTCCACTGTCGCAGGCAAGAAAATGTAAAGTTCGGCCAGATTTATTTTCTTGTATCTCATTTTTAAGTGTTCACTGCAGTCCTTTCATTTCAGGAGATAACTGGACGGATGTTGGGAACTGCGTTGTGAACCTGCCTGGAGTGCAGAACTGCTTTAAAAATGAGCAGCAGGTCAGACCCAAAGACAACATGTTTCTGAATCTCCAAGTTTATTGTTTGCTGAGAATGCAAAGGGAAAATATACCTGTCATTCAACCAAAGCACCCTCTCGTAAGACGTCTGGACTGTCTTTAATCATATTGCAGAAAAGGCAACAGTCAGAACCAGGGACAGAAACAGAGCTGGGGCGACTCCAGCGGCGCCCCCCATAATAAAGCACATAAGAGCCGCTCCCTCCAAAGTTGAAAGTCATCTTTTATTGCACAAATAAAAGATCACATACCATGGTTGGAATTGTGTGATTGGTCCACATGGGGATACAGGAGCTATTTGGACAACAGAATAAAAAAAAATTTAAAAAAAAGAAAAGAAAAAAGAAAATAAAACACACCTGTGGCCTTTCGGACAGAGACGAGAAGTTCTTCTTTTTAGCGTCATAATTCCCATGTACTGTGTACTTGGTTCAACATATCTAAGAGCTTACAGGACTTCCACTCACTGTACACTGGCCTTGACTGGACGAGCTGCGTTTCTAACTGTTCTACTTGCAAGCGGTCGAAGAACAGAACCTGCATGCATGAGGCCTTCATCCCGCAACCAGACTGAGCGAGTCCCAGGCCAGAAGCTCCCACATGCTCCGTCTGACTGCGGGGCCAAGACGTTAAGAGACACTCCCATCTGAGAAGATACCCTGCGGGACAAGATGAAAACCTTCGCCAGCATACCCAGGCAGGCATGCACAAATGTGTTAAGGTAGTCCAGAGCAAAAGCCTACCTCTGGACAGAAGCTGACTGTATGACATGCCCTGGATGTACAAAAGTATTTAGACAGCTAGTGAATTCAGTTACAAATGTGCCCCCATGGCCAACGGTGAATCTCCATAGAAAGGCACTGACCAATAGAATGGACTCTGGAGCAGCCAGACATTAGCCTGCTTCACCATGCCTGGGGTATAAAGTACTGGAACTGGGGGCTATTACTGCAGTAAAGGGGTAAATTTCAGGAAAAACAGTTAGTTCAGGGCTAACCTTTGGGCATGCTGTGTGAAAACGAGTGCGCTTTAATTAGGCAGGGCTGCACTGCTGACCGCCTCCAGCTTATAACTTGATTAAAGGAAGATTATTTAATTCCACTGAACTCTACTGTCTGTACCAATGCCATCATATGCAAGACTGTGCCACACAAAGGTGCTGTGAGTATGAGGAGTGTGACAAGCACTGCCAGCATTTCGGTTCCCTCAACATTTCTACCTTTATAGTAAAAAACCGAACGACTGACATTTTATGACAGGAAAACACCCAAAGTCTATAGACAGCAACTTTTTTTATGTACATGTTGAAATACAGAGATAGGTAACAACTGGCAAGACAGTGGAGTACAATAAATAGAAAAAATAATGAGCTGAAATCAAATCTGACCTACTGATAAATTATCAAATATCAACAGAGAAAGAGAGGAAAAGACACCTGGGAAAGCTCAGAGTGTAATGGAAACCGAATAAATACTTCTCGACCTTCGGTTGAACCCACATTCCGCACCGAGCGGATATTTCAAGTTTTTAACACAGAGTTCTGGAAACAGGCAGGCCTGGAGTGTTTGTCTCCACATTCGGTGCGTTTTCTTGAAAATCAATGGAGATACAACTACCAATGTAGTGTGCACCAGAGAGTGGCTTCCCATCTCCAGTTGTGAATGTACTGCAGTTCTCCAAAGTGTCCCACAGATGCACTCAGTGAAGAAAAGAAAGCTTTTAGAGTTTTATGTTGTTCATGGTTTACAACTGTAAACGAGTTTATCCAAATCAAGCTATAAAGTAGTGATGAGAAACAATGCGATGACCAATCCTCAGGATAACAAGCGATACTGAGGATAACCAACGATCCTCAGGATGACCAGCAATACTGAAGATGACCAGTAATATTAAGGATGACTAGTGATCCTCAAGATTACGAACAAAACTGAAGATGATGCTGACTATTGAGCCAAAATGCTGACTAGTGAGTTTTCGTTAGTGTCGGCCCAGCATAGTGAATGAATGATAATTATGGACAGGTGCCGTGTCCAGGGTGTTTCTCCTACTTTCACCTTCAGTTCTGGGATTGGCTCCAGCAGCCCCTTGCGATCCTGGTTAACAAAGTAAATATGAATCAATA
Source organism: Brachypetersius gabonensis (assembly GCA_037577145.1). Classification (NCBI taxonomy): domain Eukaryota; kingdom Metazoa; phylum Chordata; class Actinopteri; order Characiformes; family Alestidae; genus Brachypetersius; species Brachypetersius gabonensis. Next base: position 3,672 of record JBBJLR010015415.1, read on the forward strand.
AATGACTGAGTAATGGTCATTCTGGACTGCAAATGTTGTTTAGGCTGTTCACTATTAAGCTCTTCTGAGCCAAAGGGAGCGACAGTGATGTGAGCCTTGATACGGGACTGAACTGGATCAAAGTAAATCGCTAAATCTGGGGGCCTAAACATCTGCTATTAAGGAAAAATTTAAAAATACACGTACTTTAAAGAGATCAGTACATACACAACCAGAGAGGCCATTCTAAGACTGGGACAGGAGTGCTTCCCACTTCAATGACAAAATTCCACACCATTACCATTACTAGATGTCCAACGACGTAACAAACGCTCACGGTTAAAAATGCTAAATAAGGCAATTAGACTTAAACGTAATAAACTGAAGTAGAAGAAAAGAAAAAGAAAAACTATATTTGGTGAACGTTTGGCAAAGCTAGAAAGTAAATAAATTACGATACAAAGTCACAGGACGTGACAAGGCAACAATGAAACGCAACAGTGGAACGTGACCGTGAACGCAGACATGAAATGTAAAGAACGCAGAACCAAAGGTTCTCTACTAGAAGTGACGTGTGCAAGCGTGCACATGCTTCCACACAGACACACGCACAGATAAACGAAAAAGAAAAAACAACAGATAAACAAATGTAAGACGGGTTAACGGGTAAACATTCACCAAAAGGGAGACTGTGCAAAATGTTTTCAAGAAAAGTTAGAAAGAAGACAAAAAACAAACCACCGAAAAAAAAGGCAAGAAGGAAGGAGAGACCCTGTTGTGAGATGTGAGGACAAAGCGCACACAAAAAGTCTACCGTGTTCCTCTAGTGTACAGTATGGGAAATGCAACAGACACTTTTTTCCTTTTTTTTTTTAAACTGTTTCTCCCAATATGCTAGGACATTCGGGGGGGTGGGGGGATGTGTGCTTGTAAACAAAAGTAACAGCAATATACAGCTAGATAGATTTACATGTTAAAAAATCTTGATAGGTTCTACTCTACAGCATTTTCAGATGCATCAGAGGAAACAGGGTGTCTCCTTTGGACGCCACTGGGTCTCGTGTCCTGTACATGTGGGACAAAACATAGGAATGACACTTTTTTTCCCATCTTGAGATGTTTACACACATTCTTCTCAGGAATTCCTCCAAACAAAATTCTCAAAGTGTGGATGCGGTTTCTCCCATTCTGCTAAAACCCTTCCTAAAGCTTGCTCATGCACTACCGGCCCTCAGAGGCCATTTGTTCTGGTCCTTACAGCCAGACTGGAAGGGGGTTATTTCAAAGTGACGTTGTGGGACGAGACAAACGATACGTGATAAATCAATCTCTGGATTGTTCTCTTTCATCTTTTGTCCTTAAAAAAAGAAGCAGTGCCTTTTAACTCTACTCTTAAGCCTCCATTGCACTCAACCTGTCATCTATAGCATCTGTACAGATGTTTCGCCTCTGCGGTTTCCACTAGAGTGAACACATAGCAGCAACTAGGGATGGAGTCCAACATTTCAACAGCAGCGATTCTGCGAATGCACCTAAGAGAAGTGGGCTGGTTTTAATATAAACAATGTTTTTGCATTTTTGTAAGTGTCTATGGATGGCCTTATCAACTCTTTTGAAAGTGTAGGAGCACATTTTGTCTGTGAACACAACCAATAAAACATCCCGTTTTCAAACCAACCAACAAACCCTTTCCCTTCACGGCCGCCTCCACAAGACTGTATGGGGAAAATAAAAGAGGGGTGATTTCCTTTGCCATTTCTAACATGGGTCCTCCACAGCCCCTTCTCGGAACCCCGCAAGACCCATTCTAACACTGAAAAGGATGCTCATCGGGTACCCTTGTGGTACTGAGACCTGTAAGCGTGTGCATGCTAAGTCGGAGGATTCACCTGTTTTGATTAGGCAGCAGATCTATAAACATTAACAATTGGATAATTAAAGTTCTTTACACAAACTTTTACCAACACAACACACGACGGTACTGTTTTGCTTCGGAGGGGAGAGCAGAGTCTACAGTGCGTCCTCTGTAATATCTGAGCCTTTCTCTTCTGCCACAGAGACAGCGGGCTCCGCTACTCCCTCCCCTTCCCTTTCCTCCGCTGCGTTCTCATTGTCAGTGTTATTGAGCTCGGTTGGAGGCTCACAGGAGCTGTGACCTCCATCCTCGGTGGTCTCTGGGACCAGCAGAGCTTCTTCAAGCCTGCCCTCCGTGCCCTTGCTCTCTGGTATCTGTTCACTTCTCAACCCTTTTGTCTCGCCAGCTTCCGCCTGCGAGTTGCCAACACCTAATCCTCCGTCCACCCCTCCCTCGTCCCTTGTTTTCTTTTTCTTTCGCTTGGGGCTGCCGGTGCTATCTGCCGTCGGCATGGCTGGAAGTGCCATTATGCTGCCGTGCGGCAGGAACATGTGGGGATACAGCAATCCGTGAGACATTCCTGGGATCAAGAAGGGGTTGAAGGCCAAATGGCTCCCAGTGCTTGTGATGCTAGCACTGCTGCTAGTAGCCGTGGGGGGGGTCGCAATGGTTACCACTTTCCTCTCGTCCTCACCTTGCGGCCTTTCGTCTACGCTCAGTCTATCAGTACTAGACTTGGGGCTGGATCTTTCAAGGGAAGCTGCTGCGCCAGAGCTGTCCAATAGGCTTGGGGTTAAGGCCATGGTGGCGGAGGATGTAGAGGTCACCGTCGCCGTGCTGGAGGAGCTGGCAGCTGAGGAAGCCATGGAGGCTGTAGTGGATGGCGGCTGGTTCATCATCCTGCTCACATGAGCGCTGTACAAAGAAGGCTGCACAGCCGGCATGCTGTGGAGCATCATGGGTAGCATACCAAGGCTGTTCTTAGCATCGTCTCCTGGAACAGCAGCGAAACCATGAGGGAAGCCCATGAGCCCGGTTATCGGGATTCCAGGGACATTGCGGAGGTTGGATAAGCTAACCAGGTCCATGCTACCAATGAGCCCACCATTCATAAAGAGTGGTCCCATGCCAGCAGGCAGCTCGGGGGCCTTGGGCATCTCATTGCGGGGTCGCCTGCCCCGCCGGCGTGCACCGGAATCCCGATTCACTGGTTCAGTGAGGATACGGGTGAACTTTCCTTCCGGGAGGAAACCCTGGAGCATAAACGACAGTATTTAATTACAAAAACACAGTCACTTTAGAGATAAAAGACATAAAAACATTTCCAAATAACCAGAGGGTAAAGAGGGTAGACCCTTGGTTTCATTCTGTCAGTGTTTACAAAAGTTTACACAAAGCTTTACACTAGATGTAGAACATTGCTGTGAGGATCTAACTGCAGCCACAAAAGCAATGGTGATATCAGGTACACATGTTGAATAATTGTTGTTGAACCAGAGCAACACTTTTCTATCGAGACAATGCAAGTCATATCCCTACAGCTTAACAGCCGTGTAGTAATGGGTGTACATTATTACACATTTTCCTTGTATTGTACTTGTCAACTTATTATGTTAATGCTGTGTTACGTACAATTAAACAGGCAAACTTTGCTATTGTACCTTTAAGGCTGATGCATGTAAAAGACGTTTTGAATGAGTGTTATGCCTCATTAAATGTATTGCACCAAAACACTAATAATAGTGTCAGTATTAATGGCCAATGTGTTAGCTTTCATGAATTCAAAAGGGGGATGTTTTGCAGCCTCATTTTCACATGTGTAGTATGAAACCTTCATAAACTCTCACAATGTTTACATTCTCCTTTCCAAAAAGCAAGAACAATTTCGTTTTCTATAATATGAGTCAGTTAAAGTGGCTGTAGTCATGCGTTAGAAGGACTGTCTCGATACTTTTGGACAGAGTGTATATATGTATGGTGCTGGCCAAGAGTCTTGAGCCTTCCCTGATTTCTTTATATTTTGCTTTTAATAACCTTAATGGTGCAAAATACCATTTATGCCTTTCAAGCGTTCTTATCTTTGGCATATTGAGTAGATTTTATTAAATAAATGGTAAAGGTCTTCCAGCCACTCAGTATCTAACATTACCAGTATACTGATCACCAACTGACCATCTGGAATCATCTGCTCCTGGTTCTTCACTGGTTCAGGACTTCAGTTAGATGCTCTTTGTTCTGCTTGAATGATTCATACGTAGGTCACTGTGTGACTTAACCAACAGAAACATTCCTCTGAAACTGGTCAGGTTCAGGAACTGGACTGGAAATGAAGCCTGGAGAACTGTTCCTCAAGACCACATTAAAATACAAAAAAGTCTGGATCTTTGGAAGCAAAATGTAAAGAAATGAGGGATGGCTCAAGACTTTTGCATGGTATTGTGTGTTATACGATATGTACGTGCATGATGCATGAATTTAATTATTTACACATGCTGTTAGAGGAAGACTTACTGAATGCTTCACCACGTCTGCCCAGTCAGGAGCTACATAATATTCTGAGTTCGCATCCAGCCAGCGGGAGAGCTCCTTAATGGCTGGGGCCATAGCACCACCCAGCTAAGACAGATGGAATTAAAGCATTAAAAGTCAGTGGTGTCACATAATGTCACATGATTTGAAACTAGGACAACAGTAGGAAGCATCTCTTACCCTGCGGCCTGTACTCCTGTGCACTACTGGGACACGCTCCTCCCCCGTCAGGGAGTTCACGTCCAGCTTGGTAGGGTCTTTACAGCGATGCCTCCTTTGCTTCGGACGTTCAACAAAACTGTGCAAGATGCCTGCAGTCTGAGACTGACAGAGTGAGGACAGAAAAGGCTTTTCAGCTTCTCTCTTTCAAGTTTGCACGGTTTTCCTTTCACTGTTATCAGCTTTGATAGCAATGGTGAAAGGGATCACAGTTTTCAGAGCACATTAAAAGACTATAGACTTCTAGGACACTTTTAATGGACAGGCAAGACAAAGATTAAAGAAAATTTAAGAGTATAATTAAATGGTTAAGATGTAAATAAGGTCATTCCGACCGGGTTTCATGTGAAACGCAAGAGCAACAAACCGAGTAATGGTATACTGTGGCGGTGAATGGAACCAGACGTCTGAAAGCTCCCACTCAAAGTTATTACACTACATGCTTATGAATGCCTGATCACTGAGACCAATTTATAGAAATAAACATTACATAAAAATTCAGATGGCACACTGGAGAGAAAATTAAACAGCTCTGGAATAAAATAAGAGACCACTGCAATTTATTTTTAACTCAGCATCTCTATGAGTGTGAACCCATTCCAGTCCAGTGTCTGTTACATTCCTACACAAGCACCTCATTCTGCTTTATGAGGGACTGATTAGTGATCAGCTGAACCACATCTTATTTAATGAGGAAAAGTATAAAACACTGCTGTAATAGACACTCTCCTCTCACACTGAGACCAGTTGGATGGTAAAACACTACTAGAAGTTCATCTAATTATTGCCAATTAGTTTGAGAGTAATTGAGAGATTTGGTTTCTTTGAATTATTCCATTTCTGTAAACCCTGCAACATTTCTCTTATTTCCATGTACTGCCATTTCCTTTAAAATTATGCTTTAAAGAACAATATATATAAAATAATATTTTATTTGGAAATTAGGAGAAATGTTGTCAGCAGTTCTTAAAAACTAAGGCAAAGCTGTTCAGTTCAAAACTTGCAACTATAAAAGATAAAACCTGAAAAAGTACATCTGTGTCTTGGTTCCATTTATCACCACTGTAAAGAAAGGAGTTGGATAGTTCACACAGTTTCACATTAAACCACTCTCTCATTTCATATAAAATCCAATAAAGCTGTCTGACTTACTGGTGGGAAAGCAGGAATCTCCATGCTGTAGGTGGGGTTCTGTCTGAGCCATTCCAATAGGCTTTTGCTGGTGGCCTCTCTGTCCACGCTTGTGGTCAGGGGCTCTGCGGGAGGAGGGGCTGAAGGGGCAGCTGTAGAGCATTCAGGCTGCGAGGTGGTGGAGGAAACGATGGCATGGTTGATACCCTCTGGCCGTGCCTGCGAATTACATACCAACATTAAAACCTTGCTTGATTTCCATTACACACATTACACAGATCCATATGTCCAACCACCCATCTCCTACCTGTTGTTCAGGTAAATGCATGCCTTGTCCCTTCATGAATCCCAATTCAGACTCTTCCACATTTCTTCTTCGGCCTCTCCTTCTCCTCATTAACGAATCATCGCGGCGGAGGCTACCGTTTACTATCTGACCTGTAACTGGGTGAATAAGGCCTGCCTGCAGAATGCCGGCCATGTCCAGTCCCATCGAGCCCAGGCCAGGAATCTTATGTGACGCTGACTGGACAGGATGGGTCATGTGACCCATGGGGCCAGACTCCCCACCAACTGTGAGTTCTGCTGACTTTGAGAGGTCCATAGCAGCTTCTTGCCAACCGTTAAGGAGGAGAGTGGCTCCCCGGTGAGGAACCCCAACTTGGATTTTTTCTCCAAGGTGGCTGGATTTGGCAAGGACCTCCGCCTGAAACTCGAATCCACGCCTGGGACGCTTGAGTTCGGACAGGAATGTAGGAGTCACTAAGCGTTCCTGTCAGGAACAAAAAGACAAAAGAAGGATTTAAAAAAATAGAAAATGTTATCAGAATCTAAATGAAACTGGTGAAAAGCACACAAGAACTTAAAGTCGCCGTGTCCAATGCCAAGAGTCGGCAGGAGGGGTATAAAGCCCCGACAGGCTTTGGCTGTGGCTTCTCTGTGGTGATGGAGTTCCTTTGGGATGAGCTGGAGGGGAGTTTGCGATCCTGAACTAATCATCTAGCAGCGCTAACGCATTCAACAATGTTCCAACCTCTCGTGTCGCCTTCCCAGAAGCAGAGAGGGGACAAGCCACCTACTAAATCTATAAAAATATCTAACTGATATTCTGATACCAGAAGCAGAAAACTATTGATCCACAGACACAAAGACAAGCACAATACCAAAGTCAAAATAAACTTTTCCAGGAAATACACTAAAAATGCTTAGTACTAAAGACACTGCTATTTATACAAAATGCTGTGGTCAGTAAGAGAGGTGGATATAAATACTGTAGATAAATGATTCAACTTACTGCTGTGATTTACTATTTAACACAAACAGTGGTTTGGAGTTGTGCTGTACAGCTCCGGAAAAAAATAAGAGAGCACTGCAATTTATTCTTAAATCAGCATCTCTATGAGTGTGAAACTGTTCCAGTCCAGTGTCTGTTAAATTCCTCCACAAACACCTCATTCTGCTTTATGAGGGACTGATTAGTGATCAGCTGAATCACATCTTATTTAATGAGGAAAAGTATAAAACTGCTGTAATCAACACTCTCCTCTCACACTGAGACCAGTTGGATGGTGAAACACTACTAGAAGTTTCTCAAAGCTCATTATTAGCATTTTGTTTAAGAGAGAACGAGAGATTTGTTTTCTTAAACAAAAAAAAAACTAAGGCGAAGCTGTTCAGTTTAATACTTGCAGCTTTAAAAGATAAAAGCTCTTATTTTTTCCAGGGCTGTGTATAAAGTTTGATGTTATGTGTAGTGTTATTGTGCCTAGACTCTAAACGCGTGAAGCTGTGAGCAGTTACCTTTGGTGCGCGGGGGACTGAGTGTGGGATGCTGAAGTTAAGGCTCTGAGGTAGAGGCATTCTGGTAGGGAGGAACCCTGCTCTCGTCTGGGCACTGCTGGGCATGCAGGTGTTGGCCACAGAGCTGGGAGAATCGTACTGCTGACTCGAGGAAGGCCACTTGCCCTTTAAGACGGCGTGGCAAATACTATCGATGCGGCTGATGATTACTCTGTCCTGTGTGGAGAGAAGAAATGTATGGATTAAAGTAAAAAAACCCATCTGACAGATTTATTTTTTCACCAAATGCTCCATGTTGTGGGCCCATACCAACTCGGCCATGCACGAAATTTAAACGCAGTTGTCCATTATACCCAAAGCCCCTAGTTGAGATTCACACAAAAAGCACACACTTGAATGGCTTGCCACTTTCTGTAGTCAGATTTTTTTTTTTAAATAATTGTTAATATTTTTTTATGACAGAGAGCATTTTCAGGTCTGGAATTTAATTCTTCCAGACTTTCTATCCAAAAACCACACTATTAAGAGAACATTGCAGGAAACAGGAGATTCATTCATTCATTTTCTGTAGCTGCTTAATCCTTACTTGGGTCCCAGGTACCTTGAGCTTTTCCCGGGGACTACAGGCGCGAGGCAGGGAACATGCACACCCCCCCACAAAACACACACACACACTTTATCGGCCATTTTATTTAGCCAAGCCCATCTCCACTTATTCTTTACCGAATTGCCGGACTCATCTGTGAAGCGCGTCCATGCTGGCAAAACCAGAGCAAAAGCTCTTGAGCCTCTGAGTTTTGATTCATTTATCTATTTAAGCAATGGGTTTCCTCCACTGGTTTAGCTACTACTAGTGAATGAGAGACTTCATGACACACAGCTGACTTCCAATCATAAATACGTTCTATTCTGATCTGTTTTGAAAAATATACTATTAGCCTATTATTATGCTCTATTTTATTATTATCATTATTATTATTGGATTATTATTAATATTATTATTGGATACGCCAGGCAACAAGAAGACTGTGCCATTCACCCTTTTGCAGATCTCGTCTTTGTATAGGGACATTAAAAGCCTTTGACACTGATGCGGCACTAAATGCTAGGGAATTAAATTTGACATCTTAAACAAGCGTTGAGAAACTTGTAGCCTGTGGGTGACCCCGCAGCTGCCAGTATTTAAGCGAACTGCCAAAACCATAATGTTCACCTTTATTTTAAGGAAGGATAATTAAATCGTAATTAAACCAGAGAAAATAAAACCTTACCAGAACTTCGTCTGCTGAAGCTTGTTTACTACCCCCCCACCCCCCCACCCAAAAAAAAAATTAAGAATCTTAAGAATCAATCTCACAATTAACCTTTCGTTGATGGAAAACATTAATCCATGAGAAATGGGACACAAAATAAACTGACATCTGGATTGAATGGAACACTTTCCAAATATGCCATGAGTATGAATGGGCATGGTCAGAATTTCACCTGGTACTGATGTAAATACTGATCCTGCTCATTAATATCTTTTACTCGTCAATTTTCTGACTGATCTGCTCATAATTTGGTTCAAAAACGGTTCTGCATTTATTTCATTGCAACTATGTTGGAGAAATAAGGATCTAAACTGTGTCCTGAGTTTGTGTTTCTATAAAGAGGGAGGAGCGTCGCTACAAATGTTCTGATCAACAGAGCGGCGCTCCGTCCTCCACTGATCCAATCCAGCATCCACCGTCTGGAAACGCAGCTGTGAGAAAGTATTAACACCCACAGCAGCCCCATCTGAACAGGAGACTCTCCAGAGTTCAGCAGGAACTGGTTCTTACTATCCTGGCCTTGAGAAGTGATGAAGATAAAAATGCACAATACCTTAGGCCACTCGGAGAACGAGTACAGAGCTTTCTCCTGCAGAAGCTGAGCAATAGTTGGCTCTCTGGCATCATGGAGACTGTCGGCCACGCCACATCCTGGAGGAGCAAACCGTGAGGCCTCAACGAAACCATCACCCAGCAGAGCTACACAGTAAAAATAATGAGGCAATTGTTATTGTTTAAGTACATATAAAAATGAGGGGTGCGTCAAGACTGTGTTTTTTTTTTTACTTGAATCATCTTGCAAAAATACTATTTTACATTTGTCTGTGAAACTGTCTTATCTTTGTCACACTGAGGAGATTAAATTAAAGAAATGTGAAAAAATGTTTTACTGACAGACTGCAAAGTGCCTAAAGATACAAGGAGCCTAGATAAAGGAGCTCCGCCCACTCAGCATT
>JBBJLR010015440.1:0-13453 GCA_037577145.1 Brachypetersius gabonensis
ACTCATCACCATCACACACTCATCACCATAACACACTAATCACTATAACACACATATCACCATCACACACTCATCACTATCACACACTCATCACCATAACGCACACATCATCATAACACACTCATCACCATTACACACTCATCACCATAACGCACACATCATCATAACACACTAATCACCATTACACACTCATCACCATCACACTCTCATCACCATCACACACTCAACACCATTACACACTCATCACCATAACACACTCATCACCATAACACACATCCCCATAACACACACATCCCTGTAACACACTCATCACCATAACACACTCATTACCATCACACACTCATCACCATCACACACATCACCATCACACACTCATTACCATCACACACATCATCATAACAAACACATCACCATCACACACACATCACCATAACATACTAATCATCATAACACATGCATCATCATAATACACAGTTTTTAAACAGATACACATGCTCTAATTATCATCAGCACCACATAATAATTTGCATCTGCAGTCCATCAAATTCAGGATACATGTATGATCCAGATATACAGTTCATATCCAGAGAGTAAAATCATCCATGGAATTTTGCTCCAACCACCTGCATCACTCAGCTGCTATAGAGGCTGGAGCTAAAACCTGCGGTGGACTTCTGCTCTCCAGACTGAACTGCAGATTTAAGAAGCTCAGCTGAAGGTCCAGAACCTGCTGATCCTTTAGGAGGGGGCTCCTCTCGGCTGGTTGAAGGTGATTTTTCTGAACAGGTAATATCCATCCACGCACCACAGCCCCGCAGCCACGAAACACACAATCTGCAGGAGAACAGAAAACCACAGCACTCACCACACCTTCTGTTCTGATACTGATATACTGAGACCCGACCTGTACTGAAATTAGAACCACACTCAGAACTTAATGCTGGCGTAAGCAAAGAGACTTGGTTGGTTCTTTGCGGGTGAACTAACTGATATATTTGTCGAATGAGGGGGCAAAGACTAATTCACCTGTAAAGACATCCCTTACTTAATTTAGCCTAGTGTTGTAGCTTCTTTAGCATTATCAGCTAGCTGTACAAAACTTTCAATAAAGCTAGGTACTAGCTAACAAAAATAAGGCATATTTGTAGTTTTGTGTGTGTGTGTGTGTGTGTGTGTGTGTGAGTGAGTGAGTGTGTGTGTGTGTGTGTCCTTGTAGCCTAGCTTAGTCATGTGGCTCATGTAAGTCGATTATGCTAAAAAAAAAAAACCAGCTAGAAAACAAACCACTAGTGAACAAGTCCATCAAATTCAGGGCTGGGACGAGATTCTGGACTTGATTAGCTTTGGACTCAATTCCACAGTGACTGGGGTTTAATGTGGAGATTTCTTTGGGCGGGGGCATTACTTAATGCTACAGTGGACTGGGTTAAATTATTAAGAAAAAAATAATTTTGTAATTTTGTAACATCAATATTAACGTAAATTCAGCTGCATTATAATGATAAAAATATAAAATAGAAATGATAAAATATAATGATAAATGTTTTGGTACTGTGGAGAGAAACACAAAGAAAGCAGGTCTTTGGATGCTGAAATACCACTGTACTCAGAGACGGGAGGTTTTAAAGTACAGCCTTACCTTGACTTACAAGTGTCCCAACTTACGAGTTTTTCGAGATATGATTCGTCTCTCTGACATTTTTTTGTTTTCAGTTGATAGATAAAATTCGGGTTACGCTTTTGTGCTTGCAGTTATTGTGTAAAAGTTTGTTTCTTCATGTGTCCAAAGAGAGTGAGTGTGAAGGACAACGCTGAGAAGAAGCAGATGATGTGCATTGAATTAAAGAAATAAATGAGAAAATCATGACCAAGGTGTGCGTGGAGTCGACTCGGCGAATCAGAATATTTTCTAAACAGTGAACATCTATCCATGAGAACATGGAGGAGCTGCTGACGGTGTGGTTGAGGAGAAGCAGCTCACAGGAGATCCGTAACGGAGGTGATGATCTGGAGAACACTGGAGCCGTTTATGCCAATTTGCTGCTGCAGACCCAGGCGCTACGGCGAACGAGGCATCGGGCCGGCCGGTTAAATCCAGTCGGGGTTCAATAATTTAAAAAAGTGGACCAGCAAATGCTGCACATTATACTTAATAAAGCCAATTTATTGCAGTACATTCTATTGTATTGAATTTTAATCCGGAACTGTTCATTTAAGTTCATTTCAACAGGGAAAAGTGATTTGATATACGAGTAATTTGAGTTACGAGCTCCGTCACGGAACGAATTAAACTCGTAAGTCAATGTACCACTGTATTTATTCTGTTTTTTTAAATACAATACAGAAGAAACAACACTACCCTATAAACCCAGTTACACAATGATTTGTCGCCCCTCTTAACTGTCACCGCAATTTAAGCTGACCATTATCAGCTAGACAAAAAACTGTAATTCAAGATTGAATTGTTGTATATGTTAATTTTAAATAATTATTAAAACAAGTCGGAACGACCAAATTGAATTATTATTTACCTTAAAATACACAAAATGACACCTAGTTGGCCAAACAGTTGTTAAACGTTAGACACTAAATGCAAAATGTGGAAGAAAATCACAAATATCTTAAATAGTGCAAATACATGCGATCAGACAACCATGTAATAGTGGAGCGGCAGGAAACTCTCCCCATTAACTCGAGTATTTCTATATACCAACCCTTATCTAGAACAAGTCAGTAAATGAGAAAAATACACAATACAGACATGGAATATTTTATAAACATGGTATGGGACACTTACTCCTCCAACTTGAGTTCCCTTCACTGTGTAAGTGGAGACAGCGATGATACTAATGATACACATGAAGACCGCTGAGAAGAACGAGTTGAACACATCCTAAACAAAATCAAAGCAAAACAAATCAATAATAAATATAATAATCTCCATCATCTTGAGTCCTGTATGACATGTATGCTGGGTGCCCCGGGTCAAATAAAGCAGTGTAAGATTGCACTTTAATGAACAGATGCTGTTTATTGTTACAGTTTGTTAAAATAAATTGAAAAGTTTGAGGGGGTCAGCGTGGGCCAGGGCCCCTGTAGAATTGCTCCTGGCCCCTGTTATGGTCACTGCACTGAACAGCCAATGATTGAAATATAAAATTTTTATCGCGACATGCGCTGGATTGAAGAACGGAATTAACGCTCTGTGTGCTCTAGACGGACTGCTTAAAGCAACACACACACGTAAATGCTTTATGGGATTTTGAGGCCACTCACTGTGTGTTAATTTCTTTTTTCTTTCTATTTTTCCTTCTCACTGCAGTGAGATGATAACGGTGTGATTTAAAAAGATGTGAAAGAGAACTGTAATGAAAATATATGAAAATCTAAATATGAAATAAAATATATAAAATAAAATATTGACCTGTTTTGCCGTTATATGTGCCCCCCCCCAAAAAAAACACGCTGGACCTGTGATAAGGTGCTGGACCCCTGAGGTTCTCTTATGGTTGCGTGGAGAAAAGACCAGCCCGTTTGCTCTGATCCCACAGAAGATCTGTAGAAGTACATGCTGCTGTTCTGATAGAAAGGGATCAGAACACACAGTGCAGCGTCCCCTGCTGGGTATGGGGCTGCGTAGCTGCAGACCGGTCAGAGAACCCATGCTGACCCCTGTCCATCACCGAAAGCTCCTACACTGGACATCAGAACCGGACCATGGAGTGATGGAAGAACCAACAGCCATATGTGTGTGTGTTGTTTCCTGGAGGTCGGATGGACCATGGAGCGCTATGTGAAGAAGGCAGACCTTCAGAGGTTCTTGTGGAGTCCAGACCTTGATTGGTCAGGACCGTTTTGGGGGTACGAGGAGGAGCAACAATATTAGACAGGTGGTTTTATGGTATGGCTGATAGGTTTGTACAGTATGTTACTGACTCACATAAACATGAACCTTTAGAATACGAGCAGCACGGACGCGCAATACATGTTACGGCCGGTTTGGCGGTTCCCCCGGTGTGTGTTGGTGCTCGATGCCGACTTTTGTTTTGGTGTTTGATGTAGTTATTTTAATATGTAATAATGTAATAATAATAATAACCACTACTATAATAGTACCACTATTATAACTGGGGTTATGATAAACACTAATGGCGTCACAAGCAAATGAACATAAAGAACAAAAATGAACAAATGTATGTTATTTTAGGTTTTAGAAACGAACAGTAAAAACGCAAGAACCATGAACCAGGAGAACTTTCAGTATAGTCTCCACCCTCAAGTGGGTGGGGAAAACCCACAGAGGGAGGGGCTCCGGAGAGCGGCCGAGTGGCGGTCTGCCGAGAGTAAGAGGAGCAAATCGTGAGAGTGTAGGAGAACCAACACCAGTTCTAGACTGTTTTATACTGTTTATATTTATATTTACTGAAATCAGAGTTTACCGATACACTCTGAGATCTGAGGGTAAACACCAGTTCTAGACTGTTTTATACTGTTTATATTTATATTTACTGAAATCAGAGTTTACTGATAAGCTCTTGAGTTCTGAGGGTAAACATCGGTTCTAGACTGTTTTACACCGGTTATATTTACTGAAATCAGAGTTTACTGATAAGTTCTTAAGTTCTGAGGGTAAACATCGGTTCTAGACTGTTTTACACCAGTTATATTTACTGAAATCAGAGTTTACTGATAAGCTCTTGAGTTCTGAGGGTAAACACTGGTTCTAGACTGTTTTACACTGTTTATATTTACTGAAATCAGAGTTTACTGATAAGCTCTTGAGTTCTGAGAGTAAACACCGGTTCTAGACTGTTTCACACCGGTTATATTTACTGAAATCAGAGTTTACTGATAAACTCTTGAGTTCTGAGGGTAAACATCGGTTCTAGACTGTTTTACACTGGTTTTATTTACTGAAATCAGAGGTAATCAGGGTTAATATTATGGCTGATTCGCATAAACAACATTAAGACATTTTCTTAATAGGTGACCTTAGACTTAAAGCTGTGCAGTAGGTTACATACGATAAGAGGCCAGAAGATGAAGGTGAAGAGTTTGTTCAGCTTCAGTAAGTAGAGCAAAAGTAGAGCAAGGGTGATGATGAACTCTACACATGTGGCGGCAATATATGGAGGTCTGGCAGCCACCGCAAAACACACAAAGGCCACAAACAGCACCACCTGAACAGGAAATGGAGAAACGAGAGATTAAAGATTATTTGTAAATGTATGTAAGCATCGTCTCACAAAAGTACACATTCAGCAACTCACAAACCCCACCACTTTTATTTATGTTACTTATTATTATTTATCTTACTGATCTAGTCTAGGTCCATGAGGGCTCATGCTATTTAAATTTAAGATCTTGTTCCAGTCAGGCCCCAATACTAAAGGATGCTTTATTTAAAAAGTCATCTGCTCACCATTTCTGCCACTTTCAGTAGCCCTCGCTTTGATATCAGGAAGGCCGGATCGACCTCCATGGCCTCTTCGGGTGACACACAGGCAGCCGAAAACTCTGCTGCACTTCCTGACAGAAAGTTCTCATAGTTGCAGGAAACCACTTCGTGTTTAACACTCAAACTTCCCCAAAACACAGTTGCATGAATGATGTGCAAGAGCATCACTTCTTGCCATTCTGAAGTAATCTGCTGTTCCTTCAGTTCCACTTCAGTCAACAATACTGTATTCAGGTCCTGTTTTGGTGGGTTTTTTACGTTCATGCTGGTTCAGCCTCTGGTCTGCTTCAGTGCTGCTCTCTCTTCTCTCAGAGCTTTATTTTGCACCAGAAGGACCCAAAAGGAGAAGAATAGAGAAGAACAGACACTCAGCACAAATATAACAGTCTTAACAGCAACTCCTGACTCTTTACTTCACCACGTTTTAATCTCACAAGTTTTAATCTCACACACACTGTAGTGTAAGCAGGTTTCTCTCAGTTCTAGATACATCACTGACTGTGGAGCTTTAGGGTAAGTGGGTTTCTCTCAGTTCTAGATACATCACTGACTGCAGAGCTGTAGTGTAAACAGGTTTCTGTCAGTTGTAGATACATCACTGACTAGAGTGGTAGTTATGTCACTAACTGAAAATCTTAGCGCTTTTATAATGATCAGCACTCATCATCAACATCGATCATTTGCTCGTTTCCTCACTCACCTTAAGCACCACTGAGTTAGATTTGGCAGCAGCAACAACAACAACAACAACAACAACAACAATAATACTATTATTGTTGTTGTTATTATTGTTATTATTATTGATGTTGTTATTGTTTTTATTATTATTATCATCATTATTGTTAATAATAACAAAAACAACAATAATAATAATATTAACAACAACAACAACAGTAATAGTAATTATTATTATTATATTATTATTGTTGTTGTTTTTATTATTCAGTGAGGACAAAAAAATAAGGGCTTCTGTGGACGATATACAGCAGAGACTCTGTTTAATGAGCACTGTGTAAACAACTGAGAAAAAGATAGGAATAGAAATGAGCTGTTTATTATTAAGCCTGTGTGTTTCTGTGTCTTTTTTTGATGATCAGCACTTTAGCATGCAGTCGTTTCCCCAGGCAGCTTAAGCAATACTTAATTTGATTTGTCAGCAATACTGCTAGTACTACAAATAATAATAATAATAATAATAATAATAATAATAATAATATAACACCACCAACAAAAATAATAATAATCATAATATTTATTAAAATAAAATAAAAAAATTGTGACAACACTAACAACAAAAATCAAAATTAATGATAAAAATAGTAAAAAAGTACATCATAAGCAAACAACAACAGTAAAAATAACAACAACAATAATATTAAAAATAATAATAATTAAAAAAATTATTAAACTAATGATTTAACTAATAATTTAATCATGTAAATCGGGAGAGGAAGCTTGTAATGTTTAGTTTTTGTCTTCGTGGCTCCTTTAAGGCCGTGATTGTGACGTATGCGGATGAGGGCGGATGCTCTGTGTGGGTTCGTGCTGAGGAGAGAGAGGGTTCTAGATAAGCCGAAGATGACCAGAGGGGTTCTGGGCGGACTGATCCGGACCGGCCTCAGTGTTTACTCTCAGTCTCGGCCTGTAACGCGCAGAATCAGAACCAGCTCTGACACAGCACGTGCTCCTGAGCTCTCAGGTACAGCACAGACACAATAACAGACACTGTTACAAACTAACACTGCTACACACACACAGACCACACTAACACAAACAACACACTAACACACACTGCTACACACGAACACTTACACAACCACACACTGCTACACACAACCACACACTAACACAAACAACACACACAATAACAGACACTGCTACACACTAACACACAACAACACTGTAACACACACACAGACCACAGTAACACAAACAACACACTAACATACAATAGCAGACACTGTTACACACTAACACAACCACACACTAACACACAATAACAGACACTGCTAACACTAACACAACCCCACTAACATACAGTGCCACACAAGCACACACTAAAATACTGTCGCGCACACACACAACAGACACCGCAACACACACACACACAACCACACACTAACGCACAATAACAGACACTGCTACACACTAACAAACACATAACAGACACACAATGACACTCTTAACACATTAACACATACACTACCAGACACTCAACACAGCCACACACTAACACTCACTGTACATACTCAACATACACAACCAAACACTGCCCAACACACAGCACTCTCGACACACACTGCCCTACACACTAAGTATGCTCAAAACACACTGCACACACTCAACACACACTCTTTACACTGTACACACTCAGAACACACTGCACACGCAGCCCTTCAGCACCACCAGTATACTGAACACCGCCTGATCATCTGGAATCATCTGCTCCAGGTTCTTCACTGGTTCAGGATTTCAGTTAGACTTTGTTCTGCTTGAATGATTCAAAACACCACCAAAACGCTCTTTTCCTGTGTTTATCCGTGATGGTCTTTACTTTGTTGTTTTTAATTCCCCTCTCCTGGGATTTAATTTAATCTTGCCTTTTTTAACGTGATCTAACGGCTGTTTCGTTGCTCCTCTGTCTGTTTTTCTTCTCACTGGGTTGATAAAGCCTTGCTTTGCAGGACAGTCACTAACATGCTTCATGCTGCTTGTGTTTGCCCCCCAGTCTCTGCTCCCACTGTAGAGCACTGACTGAGCCACACCGCCTGGCCAACCCTCTCTCATTATGTTGTCTCCTTCTCAAGGAAAACTGGTCCGAAACGGCGAAGAGAGGAAATCTGTGGTGAGTGCAAGACTTTTATCTTCTGGAAAAGTGTCCCATAACCCTGTCCCTGTTGTTGTTAATGAATATACTGTATAAAATAACAGCACAAGTCCATGAAAACAGAGACCGCGTTCTCTTTGGCCCAAACCAGGCCTAGTCCATTTGACAGCTCCAGCTTATTCAAAATCTTCTAACCAAAACCAAGAAAAGAGAGTAGTTCTCGGGTTCTCAAGATGTTCTCGAGTTTTGCTCATTATGTACAAAAGTTAGATGTTTGTGATCCTGGGAGCTGCTCAGCTAGTGGAGAAATGATCTGAAACTAAACCTGGAGAAATGGTGTTTATCCACTATGCTGTTCAACCAACTGCCCCTCAGAATCAGACTGGAGCTTTAAACAAACCTGCTAAAAACTGCACTAATCTCCCCACCTTCTTTAAATATCTGCACTTCTGTTGCGTTTTTAATCTTCTTTTATTGATTTTTATTATATTTTCTTCAACTAATTAGTTTTATTCTATTTTTTTTATTCTAGTATGACAATGTGCTTTTTAATGAAACGTGACTAAAAGGCCTTAGGGACACTTTCGTTTTTATTCTAAGCTGCAGGGGCAGCTTTTATTTTTTGGTGGGAAGACGTTGAGTAGACACTATTGTCTCTATAATGTCTCTTATCCTCTGGATCAGTCAAAAGTTTTGGCATACACCGAGATTTTCATGTTTGCATGTTACGTACTTAATATTTACTAAAAGTGCCCTCGTTATTCTTTACTAACAAATACATTTACAGTATTTTCATCATTTGAGTTCCTTTATTAACCAGAATATTAATTTTTTTCATCACTACTGACCTACAAAAAGCCTGGTAATATAATTATAATGATAATGTGGATCTCCTGACCAGTGTTCGATATATAAGGAGCTATGAAGTGCTGAAACAGTAACAAGTGCATTTAAAGTTAAAGGACAATCTAGAATTTGACTCTGCATCACCAACAACCAGTTAATAGGAGCCAGACCTGCACTGTTACAAATTCTCTCATCTTAGAAATGAAACTGGCTTTATTTGACACATTTTTTAAAAAAAGAATAAGAACCTACAACTTATTAAGTAAATGGATTAGTGGTAAAAGCCAGTGGTGTGGAAAAGCTGTAGCTTCAATGACTGTAAAAGGTGAAACTGGTCAGTGTTTGTTCAGTTGTACTATTTGTCTAATAGTCTATCATGTGCAATATGTGCAGAATTCTTAAATCTAAATTATGTGCAATATGTTATGTGCAATAGTCTTACCATGTGAACTATAGCATATAGTGAGTATATAGTATTAATACACCTGTATTTGTGTTTATAGCATAGTGTTCATATAGAGAATTTTCTTGGGTTTATTTAGTCTCCATATTTTGTATTGTTTTTGTCTCTGTGTCTGTTCAGCAGTTTCTTTCGGGATCAGTAAAGTTTTCTGATTGTGTTTCAGATTTGTATTGAAGGGAACATTGCGAGCGGCAAGACAACGTGTCTTGAATACTTCAGCAAAACCAGCAACATTGAGGTAAAGTTCTTAGTCTGAATAAAGAAAAAAAACACACAGCCTTACCCTCACATGTGTCTGCAAGTGACTTATTGCTGATGTAATGTAATGATGCAAATATTTTAAGATTTAATACAACAGTAAATACTGTATTACATCAGCAACCTTCACTACAAACAGAGTGTGTTTGGTTTGAGACAGTTGATTGTAGAGACTCTGAATTCTCTGTAGTGTTGGTGAATGGAACCAGACGTCTCCGACACTAATATAGACGTCTCCGACACTAATATAGACGTCTCCGACACTAATATAGACGTCTCAAACACTAATCCAGCCATTTTACTCTCTGTCCCCCCAGTGAAGCTCCATGTGTCTCTGAGTGTTTATATGAATGTTGATGATGTAAAATTGTGATTCTGAACTAAATCTCTTTTCTTTGGGGACTATTTTACCTCATGGTGCCCTGCATGTATCCCTCCACCATGAGCGGGTTTAGTTTTAGGACCAAAATCTTCTCAGAACGTCTGGTTCCATTCACCTCCACTGTGAACAGTTCTGAGTGACTTTATGACTTTGGGTTGGTCTTGAGTCAAATCGTATAGTAATTTTTGTAGTTAAATTTTGTAAACGCTGCTCATTCTGAAAGAAGCCAACTCTGGACTCTTGCAGGTGCTGACAGAGCCTGTTTCAAAATGGAGAAACGTGAAGGGACACAATCC
This sequence comes from Brachypetersius gabonensis, assembly GCA_037577145.1. Taxonomy (NCBI): domain Eukaryota; kingdom Metazoa; phylum Chordata; class Actinopteri; order Characiformes; family Alestidae; genus Brachypetersius; species Brachypetersius gabonensis. The sequence goes on from JBBJLR010015440.1 coordinate 10,531, forward strand.
ACTGGTGAGATTTTTTTTATTTCAAAAAAGGTTATTGTTGTGAATAATATGTATTGTTTATACTTTTCTTCCCTATGAGTAGTCACTGGTCCTCATAACACGATGGATTTTCTTTAGTGTGTTAATGAGCAGCTATACAGTCTCTGGCCACTTTATTGGAAACTCTTGTAGCTCCATCTTGTTTATGTATAGACAAGGGGTGTAACGACACACCAAATCCACGATTCGGTTTGTTTCCCGATTCTTTTGAGGGGCGGTGGGGGAATGGTACTGCTAGCAGTATCATTTGAGATGCCATTTTGTTTCGAGTCATCCTCATGTTTACTCATCATCCTCATGTTTCGCCACTGCTTCTTTTGCATTAAATCTGTACAGAAGACCCCAAGGAATCGCTTCAGGCTAGAATCGCTACAAAACTAAAATCAGACTCCGCCCCTGCTGACCAAACAAAAAATCGCTCAAAACAAAAAAAAACCTCACAAACAAACCCCAGCAGTTTTAGCACAACCAGCCAGCTTATAAACACTTATAAAGCGAAGTGTCATCATTTCCTTTTACTTGCATTCAAAGAAATTCAGCTCGGACACGCACGCCTCCAGCAAGACACACAGGAGGGCTCATTTGAAACTTAACAGCCTATTGGTTACTGCCTGAAATCGATGTGAAAATACACCAATCAGGGTGTAAAAAAGGCTTTGTTAGTAGGTGTGCCACCCATGGGCCGGCCCCCTAGCGGCGAGGGCTAACCGATGTGGTAGCCTTGGATCTGAATGGGAAGGAGAACACTGAGTGGAAGGGGTGTGTCACGATTCTGCCTTCTCACACCGCAACACAGGTTTGGGGATCTGAGTGTCGCGATTTTGGTTGAATCTCATATATCGTTACAGCCCTAGTATTGACCATATGTTGATGTGCACACGCACAAACTAAATCTGGACACCGGCGATCCCGGGGGTAGAACCTGAGCTGTGTTTGTGTGTCAGCCATGTGTGTTGAGGTTTGTCTGTTTTCTGTATTTTTCACCAGGGTTTGATGTATCAGGACCCGGAGAGATGGGGACTAACCCTGCAGACATACGTGCAGCTCACCATGCTGGACAGACACATGTCAGCTATAGTAAGAAATTTTCTTATCAATGCAGCTTTAGACTGGAGTGAACTGGGGAATAAGTTGATTGGGGTGGTTAATATGGTAGTTTCACGAATCTCTGAACCTCAGAAGGGTTCTGCAACCTTCAGTGGGGTTCTGCGAGCTTCACCAGATTTCTGTGAGCTTCAGCTGGGTTCCCCCGAGCTTCAGCAGGGTTTTACAAGATCTACCTGGGTTCCATGAGCTTCACAATGGTTCTACAAGATCTACTTGGGTTCCATGAGCTTCACAAGGGGTTATACAAGATCTACCTGGGTTTCATGAGCTTCACAAGGGGTTCTACAAGATCTACCTGGGTTCCATGAGCTTCACAAGGGTTCTACAAGATCTTCCTGGGTTCCATGAGCTTCACAAAGGGTTCTACAAGATCTTCCTGGGTTCCATGAGCTTCACAAAGGGTTCTACAAGATCTTCCTGGGTTCCATGAGCTTCACAAGGGGTTCTACAAGATCTACCTGGGTACCATGCGCTTCACAAGGGTTCTACAAGATCTACCTGGGTTTCATGCGCTTTACAAGGGATGTACAAGATCTACCTGGGTACCATAAGCTTCACAAGGGTTCAATAAAATTTACCTGGGCTCCATGCGCTTCACATGGGTTCTACAAGATGTGCCTGGGTTTCAGGATTTGCCATCTCTTCTCCTCCGACAGTTTTTGAAATATTGGCAAAAGTGTGCGTTAATATCCGCTGTATTGCAAGTCTATTCAGATTTTTTTCAGATCGGTGTTGATTGTTTAAAATGTGATGTATTTTTTTTGTGCTTGAGTCGTCTCCGTAGTCTATGGGGAGAGAGTCGAGAGGCGAGGTGCTTTGAAAGTGCAGTGGAGAGAATCTGTGACATCATGGCTATGGTGGCCGGAAAGGAAAAAACTGCAAAGCAACAAATCACAAACACACTGCGGACTCATAAATACACTTCAACATACTAAAGCTCTGGTCAGTTATAAAAGAAATAAGACGTGCATCACTTTGTTGTGGTTTAGTTTAAAATAATCAGTCCGAGATCACGACTACATGTGCTTTTCCCACCCGTTTTCGGGCAAGAGCTGTTCACTCCACCCATTTTCAGCCAGCCTTAACCGTAAAGGTCTTGGTAAGGGACGGTGAGTTAACACCTCCATCCATGGTTCAGGTGCAGAGTTACTGAAGAGTTTCTAGTTTAGTTTTGTGTAGTTTAATGTTTAGTTAATCGTTTAGTTTAATGATGTATGTTTGTTTTTCCTCCTCAGTCGGCACCGGTACGAATGATGGAAAGATCCATCTACAGCGCAAAGTACATTTTTGTAGAAAATCTGTATAAAAGGTATGACTATCATTTATGAGCTCATAGAAGCCTGTTTTTGAGTTGTGTTGCCTCATAGTCCCTGTGTTTTGGCGGCAGTGGGAAGATGCCGGAGGTGGATTTGGTGGTTTTGTCCGAGTGGTTCGACTGGATCGTCAAAAACATCTCCATCCCTGTGGATCTTATTGGTGAGCTAAACAAAACATACATACAGTACCAGTTAAAGGTTTGGACACACCTTCTCATTCAACAATTTCCTTTGTTTTTATTATTGGCTGCATTGTAGATTAATATTAAAAACATCACCTGTTGCTCTGATGACAGCTTTGCACAGTCTTGGCATTGTTTCTCTCAGATTCATGAGGAATCGACCTGGAATGGTGTTTAATTAACAGGAGTTTCTTCATCAAGCGTTCATTAGTGGAGTTTCTCTCCTTCTTAATGTGTTTGGGATCATCAGTTGTGAGTCGGGTTGGTCCACAGTTAGTG